>JABCRI010000942.1:0-27141 GCA_015143295.1 Tetracentron sinense
GCCGTCAAGCTTCCCTGTAACCTCTTCTACTGAATGTTTTGTCTCTTACAGGCTAATGGTAATGGTCCTGTGAGTAGAACTTGTCTCTGCCTGGCCAATATCTGGAATTGTTTTTACTAGCGCTGAGATCCTCCTAAATCTCTAACCGTCAGCTCTATGACATGGTACGAATCCGGGATATACTTCGGAGCATAAAACTGAAATATATCGTGACTGCCAGCCATATTGAAAGTAGCGCACTTGGTAAGCCCCTCACCCCACTCTGTGATGATCTCGACGTACTCATAATATCTGTGACTAGCTTGGCCTCTCCTTCCTATTCTCAACACCTGTTTTCGCGTGAAACTTAACAAACACCAAATCACCAACACGCAATTCAGATCTCTTCTGTATTGTTGCATAGCTCTCTGTCTATCTTGTGCACCTTCAGTCTTTCTTTGATAAACCCTTGCCCTGTCTGCAGTCTGCTCAATGTTTTGTAACTTAGGACCCAACCCTTCCTTCCCCCGACTTTTTTCATTCCAATATCGAGTAGTATTTGGAACTTCGCCCATATAGCTCAAGTGCCATTTGATAGCTTGCTGAGTGCTGTTATTGTAGGCAACACGTACCACAGGTAAGTATCGTCCCAACTCCCCCCCTTGAGTCCTAGCATGCATCATGCCGGAGCAGGCCGCTATCCACTTGATTTACCCTCTCCATGTCTGCCCAGCGGTCGTATGATGAAATCATACTAGTCAAACGGGAACCCATATGAGCCTCTAAAGCTCTTCTAGAACCTTACAGTAACATCTAGGATTCTCCGGTCCTAATGCAATGCTCATTGGCACTCGTCTCCGTGTAACCGGACTATTTCCGTGAGTATACAATTGCTGCTATTTGGGTGAGTTGAAAGTTTTGGAGGGGTCGGGACGGGACGTAAAAATGGCAGACTTCGTCAATCTGTCAACCACCAACCCAAATAACATCGGTTGTCAGGGCCCCAAAATACCCCCTAGGAGTTAGGGATCTTTGAGGTGACTATACGTACCGCTAAAAACCATATCCTGTCATGACAGGTAAATATCAAGACTAAAACATATGAATCCAGAGCACGAAGCTAAACATACGATGCGGAAGCTTGAATTCAACTTTTCGTTCTTCTATAAATAACAACACATATTCCCAGTGACATATACACAACTATCTAAGTCAAGGTGGACAAGGCCCACTTATCAAAATTACACAAAAAACCCTCTCATGCTCTCCCTCAACAATAATCGCGGTACTCCCACCTCAGGTCTATCCGCCTTGAGACTGTAATGGGATAGACGGCTCTCTCTATCCTCCACGTACTCTTCCTCGATCCAAGGCTCAGGTCGAGGGCTTCCCGTCCCTGCCGACATAAAGGTACGGCTAAGCATGGAATACTCAACGAGTAACAACTACTAGCTAATCATTCTCAGAATAATAAGCACCACAAGGGTGAACAACATACAAGGTTCAATTCAAAGCAACAGTAGCATCATAAGATAATAGTATTTGAACATAAAACATCATTATCTGGACATGCGTGCATGATGCGAAATCCGATAAACTCATGCTTGAAAAACTCTTTCATGTCCTTGGTCGTGCTTTTGAAAATCACGTATGCGTGTCTTGTCTCATCTTGTATACTTGTGAGCCTGTTCTTGTGAGGTAGAGGCTAGCACCCTTCACTTGGGTAAACAAAAAAAACCCACAACCTCCCATCAATGCATTTTCATTTACATTGATCCAAAGCGGCTAGCAAGAGGCTAGCACCCGAACCTTCTGGGCTGCCAAACCTTCTTGACATATTGTTTTTTCTTGTGAGACAGAGGCTAGTACCCGTACATCCCTGGGCTACCAAACCTCCTTGACATGTAGTAAATTTTGGTTTTCTTGTGACCAAGAGGCTAGTACCCACACATCCCTGGGCTAACCAACCTCCTTGACATGTAGTAAATTTTGGTTTTCTTGTTGAATTATTAAAATGATATGCTCTTGAAAAACCAGTTCATACATGCATGCGTGCGCATGTGCGTGCCAATATGACAATCATGATGATAGCTTGGATGAGAGGATCTCATATTATAGCATTTGCATTTCGAATATACGTATAAGAGAATGTAAATAATAAGTAGGGCATTTGGTCAAGATAGGCATTTAAAAGGAATAACTACATTCATGCTTCACAATTCGAGTTCATTCATTCACATTGTCATTTAAGCATTCCATCGCAACACTTGGTGAGGCAATCACTTCTAGTCATTTCGTTTCGATTCTCAATACATATATTTTTCCTCACACCATACAAATGTGTTCATTTATGTTAAATGCCCATCCACCATTTTTCCAACACACATTCACATCATACATCACGGCATCCAATCGCCTCAACCCCCCTCCATTCATACATACCATCCTCCACATTTGTCTTGTTAGAGTTAGGGAATATAGTATATTCAAAGGAAAGGTTTACAAGATCAAAGCTCATTAATTTTAAAAAGGAAACCTAATATTACTAGAGAAGTTGTAGGAGTGTACTAACCTTAAATCAAGGCTTGACCTTGAAGAAACCTTGAAATAGAACCCCAAAGGGAGGGAAGAACCCTTGCTTGAGGAAGGCTTGATTTGGGCAAGAAAGCCCTTGCAAAATGCCTAGGATCGCTGCCCTAGCTTGGAAAGGGAACACCACACGAGCTTGAGGTTGGATTTGATAAATCCAAGCCCTTTTGGAATGATCTTGGGTATTTAAACCCTTGATCTCTTCACCAAGGATACCCTAGGAGAAAAACCACCATCTTCTCTTCCCCCTTTCTCTCTACCATGTTCTAAGTGTAGTGAATTGGGACCCAATTGCTCGGCAAGCCCTTATGGGTAAGGTTTAAACACCCAAAAAGACGAAAAAGCCCTTACTAAATTTCTGCAAAATGCGATCGTGGTTAATTGCACGAGCGATCGGTCGCCTACCGATCGACCGGTGTTCTTGGCCGAGCGATCGGTCAAAAACATGCTCTCTGAAAAATTTCCCATACAAAAAGTTAACCAGTCGATAGCTACCGATCGAATCGGTTTTGGAACGATCGATCACTAAAATGACCGAGCCATCGGTTGTGAACCGATCGATCCCTAGCGATCGGTGCTCTCATCTCCTAGGTCCCAACTATTTTGGCCATATCTTTTGACTCGTTGGTCGGTTTTCGACTATTCAATTTGCATTGGATTCGTCTTTTCGAAAACGAACATTTCTAACGTTTCAAATTTTTAATTTTCCATTATTTATTAATTAGAATATGTGGAAGGCCATGAACTATGAAAGTGCTATTCATTAAGTATAGAAAAAGTTCGGAGTGCTACATCGGTTGTTCTCCTTTTCTTCGCCGTCCTTGTCAATCCCACAATGAATCCATAGAAATTGTTCTCCCATTTCCATTTTGGGAATAGGGAGGGTTTACAAAAGACCTGATGGCCTTATATGCTCACTTTGACTTGTTGGCACACCAAACACCGAGACACATACTCCACTACTTCACTTCATGTTCCGCACTAAACGTGACCCTTGAGGTTCCGATACATCTTGGGACCCCCAGGGTGAACGGTATACTTGGACCGGTGAGCTTCATTTAAATTTCTCTTCTAAGCTCTTCATCGGCAGAACAGTTCTTCCTTGAATGTGATAGTTTCATCTCCCTTCATGGTGAAGTCTTCGCTACCACTACTAATCATCTTATCTCGATAAACAATAGCTCGGTATCCGCTTCCTTGTAACTCTCAATCCTGGCCAATATGTAAGGCCTAACTTGACGTTAGCCATTACCAGCCCAAAGGTAGGGAGACTAAAAACTGATGTCAAGGTTGGATGTAACCTCTACTGCTTCCACTCTTGTACCATCATGTGAGCCAAAAGTCCAGGAGGCTTTCTGCTAAGAGCGCCTGCCCATTACATTGCCTTACCTGGATGATTTTGAATGGAACTCATAAAATACTGCAAGCTTTCGTGATATGTGAACACATCGAACTGTTCCTCATAAAGATAGTGAACGCTATATCTTCAATACAAATACTACTGCAGCCATTTTAAGTTGTGTGTAGGGTATTTCTTCTCATTATCTTTCAAGCTGTCGAGAAGTATAGGCAATAACCTTCTTATTTTCCATCAAAACGTATCCTAACCAGACATGCGAGCATCACTATAAACGCAAAACTGCCACTCCCCCGATGGCACTGTGAGGATGGGAACCAAAGTTAGCCACTTCTTCAAACTCCTGGAAGCTGATCCTCGCATCTGTTACTCTATACAAACCTAGCATTCTTCCAAGTCAAGTGGGTGAGCAGTGCCACTAAACTGGAGAATCCTTCTACAAATCTCTAGTAGTCCTGGGAAGCCTACGAAACTACGTCTCTGTGACACTCTTGGGTCTCTTCCAGCTTCATTACTCTGGCATCATCATTGTTGGGTCCACTGAAACAACCCTCAGCCGACACCCACGTGGCCAAGGAACGCCACTTTCTCCAGCCAGAAATTCGCACTTGCTCAACTTGGCGTACCAGTTGGTGTCTTGGAGAATTTCAGAATGAGGCGAAGGTCTCGCTCATGATCCCCCGTGTCGGGAAAGTAAACCAAGATGTCTGTCGATGAACACCAACAATACATTGATCGAGATAGGGTCTAAACCCCGATTCATCAAGTCCATGAACGCCACCGTGCATTTATCAACCAAAAGGCATGAATAGGAACTCGTAGTGCCCATACCGAGTCCTAACGGCCGTCTTTGAAACATCCTCTGCTTTAATCTTTAACTGATGATACCCCGATCTAATGTCAATCTTCGAGAAAAATCTCGCTCCCTTCACTGGTCAAACAAGTCGTCTATCTAAGGCAAGGATAACGATTTTTAATTGTGACCTTGTTCAACTGCCGTTAATCGATGCACTCCTCATCGACCCATCTTTCTTCTTCACGGAGAGTACAGGAGCTCCCCATGGTGACACACTTGTTAATGAACTCAAGTTGTTGCAACTCTTTAATTTGTCCTTTCAACTCTTTAAGCTCTATTGGGCCATTCTATAAGGGCGTCCTTGAAATCGAAGCTATGCCAGGAGCAAGCTCTATTACGAACTCAATCTCCCGATTTGGAGGTAATCCAGGTAATTCCTCTGGAAAAACATCTAGGAACTCACTCACAACTAGAATGGTTGAGGAGTTTTGTGTCTCTAGGTTTGCTAGGTTTAAAGCCACGAACCGAGCAATATCTTTTCTCTGTAACCCTCGAAAATGAAATGGCTTAACTCCTTCTGGTTTTAAGTTCACCACCTTCTTAAAGTGTGTCACATGTCCGTGGTGAGTCCATAGCCAATCCATCCCAAGAATGACATCGAAATCCAAATCTTGGAAATCCAGGATGATGAGATTGGTCAACAACTCGTTCTTTCCCACTTGAACCACACAGTCCTTGTGTATCTGGTCTGTATCCACTAACTTGCCAAGCGGAGTTGAAATGGTTAACTCACGCTCTAACCGACTAGCCTCGACTGGAAATCCTTTCGCAAAACTCGACGAGACGAAGGAATGAGTGGACCCTGTGTCGATCAATACTCGAGCTAGGCATTCATTTACTAATAAGGCATCTATCTAATTACATAACTAATATCAATATATTTCAAGCACTAACACACATCATACATAGGCAACCTATTGTACAACTAAGCAAACATATCATATAATAGTAGGCATTTACAATTTGAAGACTTTAGGATCTAGCGTACCTTGCACGACATCGTCAGATGCACATGCATCCTTCTCTGATAAGGCAAAGACTCCTCCTTGAGTTTCTTGACAAGGCGGCCGTGTAGACGGTGAGGGCCTTGATGCCTGAGAAGAGCTTTGCTGGGAGGATTGCCTGATAGGGGGCCTACTCCCTTGAGACTGAGCTGACAACTGACAGTGGGGAAAATCTTAAATCATGTGGCCTTGGTCACCACAATGGAACATCCCCTGAGATCTTCCGAAAATCTCCCGCTAAATGTCTCCTACCAAAATAAGTATAGGGCTCATATGCATATGTGAGAGGCGCATATCCCGTGGCCTGAGATAGTGTAGGGCGAGGAGCCTGTGTAGTAGTCGGGTGTAAACGCTTATGGAACAAAAGGTGAGTAGACTGAGGTACTGAGTACAAACTCTGTGATGGTGCTGGCCCCGCAGACTGGTATGACATAGTCCTAGCTCTCTTCTCCTCTGAACTACTAGACTGTCCTTTCTCTATCCCTCTTCTCTTGAAGAACTCTTCGGAATTAGACTCGGTAGCTGAGCCTTGTCTACGAACTTAGTATATGTCTCATGCCTGAACATCAAAACTCGATCCTTGAGGTAGGCCTTTCAACCCCCTCCGAACTTCCGAGCCTTCATAGCCTCGGTAGCTATCATGTGGGAGCAAATCTGGATAGCTCCGATAATTGGCTCATAGGCCCGGCCACAGACATATTACCTGCTCCAAGGTAATAAATTCAACTTCCTTTTTCTCCTTCATTCCGATCGGGAAGTACTTCTTGTTGAAAACGTCCAAGAATTCTCCCCATGTCCATTCTTGACCCTATCGGGTCAAATCCCGGGTCCTAAGTGCAGACCTCCACCAATGGTCGGCCTCACCTTCAAGCATAAAGGCAGCCCAGGTGACCTTCTCTGCCTCTGTAGGCAACAAGATTGAAAAGATCTTTTTGAGTTGTCGGATTCATGCTTCGGTGCTAACGGATCAATACTTCTGCAAAACACCGGAGGCCTCATTCTCCGGAACGCTTCTATCCCCTGTTTGTGCTCGATTTGGGGGGAGCAACTATAAGTGCGGGCAGCAGGAGTAGGCGAAGCAGGTTGCCTGCTGGTAGCATAGCCAAAGTCTCGGCTATGATATGAAAGCTTGAGCAATGTCGGGTTGCTCATCACCTGATGGAGCATCACTTTCGTTACCCTTGTGTTGTATCCGCGACCCCAAGTACCGCATCTCATGATTAAATCCTGAGATCAACAGTACCTCGTGAGTCTAACTTGGATACACATTTAACAACTATTTCAATAACCATTTCCACAATCACTTAACATTCACTAAGCATATGAACAATACACCCAAGGTATACATAGCAATGTCATACTTATACAATTGTGTTCTTAGCGTAGGACCCTAAGTTTGGTTGGGTTTCAACCAGTTATGGATTAAGACTAACTTGTTAGTCTATACTTAGAATACAACTCTTGAGAATGACTCTAATGCCTAGGCTCTTATACAACTTCTGTTGTGCCCCAAAATACCCCCTAGGAGTTAAGGGATACTTTAGGTGTGACTATACTTAACCTGGCAAACCATCCTGTAATGAACAAGGTAAAACATACTATAATAGAGACATGCTACAGAGTGCGGAAGCTAATATAATGTGGAAGTGTGAACCAACTTCTCTTTTTATATACATAGTCTGTATTCCAAGTTCATATACAAAACATCAACAGTAAAGGTAGACATACCCACCATCAAAATGCAAAACATAAAAGTTTCTCTCTCTATCTTCATACACCCTACTCACAGTAGTCTAGATATGGCCACACATCTAGATCTCTATCCTCTTGTGGCTGAAGCGGAATAGGCACCGCCTCCTCGACGTACTCTTCCTTAACCCACGGCTCAAGGTTGAAGGTATCCACCAGACCTGCTGACATGAAATGTACGACTAAGTATGGAATACTCAGCGAGTACAAGCAACTAGCTAACAATAGTAATAACTAACTATGATAGGAATAAACAAACACAATTCATAACATCAAATTTAAAGCGATACTATGATCATGACATGCATAGAACAATGCAAACCTCCGACAAAACTCATACTTAAAAGTCATAACTGGTTCTTGAAAATAGTTTTTCGTGATTTTCAAAACTTGCTTGTCATGTTAAAACTTGTTCTTGTCTTGTGGGAATCACGCATGTCTTGTCTTGTCTTGTCTTGTTCTTGTTTGGAATCACTTGTCTTGTCATGTCTTGACTTGCCTTGCTATGTTTACTTGTGAGCCAGATGTTAGTCCCTTTATAGTGACTTGTGAGCTAGATATGTAAGTATCCTTGTCATGACCCAAACCCACCCTAGGAGTTAGAGTGAATCTTGGATGACTTATCATGACTTACATGACTTGCTTGACAAACCATCCTGCAAAACACTTGGAACATATACACTGAGAACATAATAGCAGAAGCATAAACTTAACATAGCACAGCGGAAGACTAATCAAACCTCTAAGTATATATATATACATGATTCAAGTTTGTACAAAAAAAGGGAAAACAAAAGAAAGTGCGGACAGGCCTGCCAAATTACAAGGTACAATCTCTCACGCTTGCCCATAATCACTCAGAATCTACCACCTAGTAGTACTCATCTACATGAGGTTCCTCCGTAGGTTCCTCAACATACCCTTCCTCCACCCATGGGCCAGGAGCATAGATGTCAAATGGAGCAGCAGCTCCCTCAGTACCTGCCAGCATAAGCATATGGCTGAGCATGGAATACTCAGCGTGTACCAAATGCTAACCAACAGTCACAGCATAACAATAACGAGATATAATAAGCAGGAAGCAATTCATATAATAAACAGGAAAGTAAAACAATTTATATTCATGCTTGCATCACATAAAGCCGATAAACCTCTTGAAATCATCATGCACTTGACTTGACTCAAAATACCCTTTTCGTGCTTGAAAAACTTGTCATGTCTATCTTGCTTGATCTTGTCGATCGTGTCATGTCATGCGTGTCATGCGTGCTTGCTTGGAATTTAAACCTGCTCATGTAACTTGTGAGATGGGCTTGTGAGATGCACTTGGGAGGGAAGGGAGACCCTTCTTTCAATGACATGCACTTGAGAGGGAAGGGAGACCCTTCTTTCAATGATATACACTTGTGAGTGAGGGGAGACCCCTCTTGGAAGGGAGGGAAGTGTAAACTCCCTCCTATGCAATGCTTGTTCTTGTCCTCTTGTCAAAAGTGAGGTAAAACATATCGTAGATATGTCCCACCCCTAAACCTTATTCTTGAAAACACTGGTGAATCATGTCATGCATGCCGTGCTCGTGACATCGTGTACATGCTTTCACTTGGAAATAAATATGACATTTGGGATTTCAACAATACATAGAATATCATAATTTTAAACAAGTAAATATTCATGCCATTTATGGAAAACAATTTATCACACTATCATAATCCCTAGCAATTCCATACGTCTTTAAACATGCATTTCTTGATTTACAATTCATTTTCTTCACCTTGGCTTTTCATCAAACATGTGGTATGTACATTATTTTTAAAGCCTATGCCATGCTTATCTAGATGGGTTTGTATGCTCAACATACACGTGTATTTATTATTAATACAATTCCCTTCCCATTTCATTCATCATCACATCCACACGGCATCCATCACCCATCAACCTCCATTCATTTATCCCATAACATTCACATACTTAGATAGTAGGACAAAAAATTATAAAAATGAAGAAAAGAAAGAAGGATGTGAACTAGGAGGGTAGCATAAGGTACCGACCTTCAATAGGATGAGGAAGAACCCTTCAATTGTGCGTGGAGTCGCTGCCCTAGCTTGAAGAACATGCTCCTCGAGTGCTTGGACCATGAGTTGAGGAAATCTAAGCTTGTGGTGATCTAGGGTTTTCAAACCCTTTGATTCCTTCCCAAATGAAAACCCCCATTTCTCCTCTTTCCCTTTCTCTCAAATACTCTCTAAGTGTGGTGAATGAGACCCTAATGGCTTGGGCAAGCCTTAAGAGGCAAGGGTATAACGCCCAAAAGACGAAAAAGCCTTTAATGAAATTTTACAAAAACACGAAAGACCGAGCGATTGGTGGTTAATACCGAGCAATCGGTCGCCTACCGAGCTACCGGTGTTTTGACCAATCGACTGGTAAAAAATAAGCTCTCTGAAATTTTTCCCCATACAAAAAAATGCACCAGTCGATAGCTACCGATCGATCAGTTATGGACCAATCGATCGCTACATGGACCGAGCGATCGGTGCTCTGCAAATTTCTACATTGAGTCCATTTTTCACCCATTCCTGCTACTTGGACTTATCCTACTTCCCTTTTGACCTCTTCTAAACATGACTAGGACTCTTTCAAGGCTATAGCTCATAATTAAATATTTTATTTAATTATTTTATAACACCATTGAACCTTTTCTCAAATGCTCCAAATTCTCATTTTATGAAAAAGGAGATTACAAGTCATCATGTCTTGACACACATACCAAGACATGTACAAAAAGTTCCGGGGTTCTACAATCCTTCAGCGAATATGTATAGAAAGCAACTTGTGAGCTAGATACGTAAGTATCCTTCAGCAAAATAGAAAAGGCACACTGACATCCTTGACTGGCCCTCTGTTTGGCTTTATCAACTTGTTTACTTGTGAACCAAGTATGACATATCTTGCGATATGCCCTACCCTTGACCGGCCCGATATCTGGCTTTATCATGCTTGTTTACTTGTGAGCCCTATGACATATCCGGGGGATATGCCCTACCATTGACTGGCTTGATGTCTGGTTTTATCATTCGTTTCGTAAATTAAGGGTCTTGTTCTTGTTTGTTTTCTCATATACATATACTAGGAAAATCACGATTTATGCATGCATAAGTGAGTGTGTGTAACAATTTGTAGTAATCATGATGACATGAACAACTTAAGAAGGTTGCATGGCATTTCAATTTCGTCAATAGGCATGTGAGAATTTCAGTACATATACATAGCATTTGGTCAACATCATCATTGAGGTGAAACCCTATGATTCATGCATTTCGTAGTCTTGATTAAACACTTTAAATTCTCATACAAGCATTTCATCAAACACTTGGTATGCAACATTTTCATATCCATTTTATTCAAGTTTTTATGTTTGTACATTTCATCGAACATTAAGAGTGCATGTGTTATGCATACATTGCCCATCCATCATTTTCCAACACACATTCATCACAACCACACGGCATCCAATCGCCTCTACCACCATCCATCCATACATCCACAATCATTACTTTATATTGTTTATTTTATGAAATTAAAATATTTGCAAAAAAAGGAAGTATCTAAGATCAATCCACAAGTATTCTTTAAAGGAAACCTAGGTTATTACCAAGTTAGTTAGGAGGGTGTACTAACCTTTGAGGATTACTCCACACTTGAAGAAAATCCCTTGATTTGGGGTCCCAAGCTTGAGGAAGAACACCACTTGAAATTTGAGGAACCCTTGCTTGATTTGGGGAAGATCAAACCTCGGTCTTGAGCCCACTTGATCTTCAATCCAACCCTCTTTGGAAGTTTTTCCCCAATCTCCCTTCTCCTTTCTCTACTCTTTCTCTCCTCTAGGTCTAAGAAAACCCCCAAGTGAAATCCCCTTATAAGCCCAGGGTTTAAAACCCTTAAATTAGGAATCAGCACACACGTGCGATCGATCGCACACCAACTGCGATGGATCGCGGATCCAATGCAATCGATCGCAAATCCCCATGCAATCTATCGTACATTCACCCGAACCTTTTTTTTCTATTTCCACTATATGTGATCGATCACAGAATTGATTGAAACTACCGCAGACAGGGTTAAGGTTGTCAGGGAAAGGTTGAAGGCTGCCCATGATCGACAAAAGAGCTATGCCGGTAACTGTAGGTGAGATCTAGAGTTCAGAGTCGGCGATATTGTATTTGTGAAAATTACACCGACAAAGGGTGTGATGAGATTTGGGAAGAGAGGCAAGCTCAACCCTAGATATGTGGGTCCGTTCGAAATTATAACCAGAGTTAGTGAAGCACAACATGAAGTACTTGAAAAGGACTAGGGATCATGTGCTTACTTTTCACTTAGAAGAACTATCATCTCATTAATGATATTATTGAGAGGCAAGGCATCTTTGTTACAAAGATTAGGTCTCAACTTAATGTTGCTGACCCAATGATTAAGGCTTTTTCAGATAAAGTATTTGTAACACACTTAGATAGTATGAGATTGAAATCTATGACATAGTGACTTTTAGGGCAAGTAGGAGATTGTTAGACATGATGCCCAGAAAAGTCATTTAGACTGTAAGATTCTTATTAATTTGATTAATAAAGAGTTCTTCTTTATCTATTGTGTATTCATTATGGGTAAGTGACCATGATCATAAGATGATCTATAAGATATGAGATATCGATAAAGGTCCATAGGATATATTGTAGGAAAACTATGTGATGGGACTATCAAAGGCAAATATAGCTTTCCAGTTCCTTATACCTTATATAGTCACAGCTATGGGTGAAGCTGGGCACTTCACTTATATGGCTGCCATAATGCTAAGATGTTCTCAATGGTTGAGATGTAGTTTTATCTCAAACTATTGTAGCCGGAGACTACACATCAGCATATGGGTGCTTAAATGTACACTGACTGATTGCATTCAAAGAGAGACCTCTTGCATAAATATACTATCAAATAGTTGGTCTCTCATTCACATGGAACAGTTTCAATGATCCTTAGATCTGATGAGTTCATTTATAACTGAACAGTAATCTGACTGTTTTGATTCCTCCAAAGTAATCTCTAACTTAGGGACTACGATATAGTGACAGTTGGATAGTCAGAAAGCTGTTCGAGTCATGATGAATTTCAAACAAGAAATCCATACTCATTAATTTGAGAGATTATCCAAGTTCTGAGTAAGACAGTCGATTAAGCTTAAATCCTACGCAGGTGATTTTGAATCAAAATAAGTTTGAAATATATTTTATTAAAATATATTATACTTATAAAATGCTTTTCTCAAAACGTTTTACGTGAAAAATTGTTTCTCATGGCTTAATCAAATGTCTTCAAAACCCGGATGATGTGCAATAGGCTATGAGTTAGATAATATATTAATCTCAAATGCCCCATCAGGGATAATGTAATTGGAAGGATCAATTGAATTAAAAATTTCATGTGGCGGGATCCGTATTGGTTAATGTTCTTACACTGGGATTCAATTGCAACATGGATATCTCACATCACTTGCAATTCCGATGTAATTCCTGTTTAGGGTCAATGGGATAACATTAGCTAAGCCAAGGTTTGAATGTCCCAGAGCAATCTGTGGAGATGCTCACATAAGAATTACAAGCTCATAAATTGATTAAATGTTAATCAATTATTTATATGATTAAATGTTAATCATTGATTAAATAGATTAAAAGTTAATATATTGTTTAAATTAATTGTTAATTTAAATTGAAAGATTATATTAGTAATTATTTTATTAACCTAATTAAAGGAAAATGGGTTTTATCCATATCCATAAACCTATAAAGTATGGACCTTTAATGTGGGTCCAAGCCCATGGATTTAAACCTTAGGGTGGGGCACCCACTTTAGTTTTCCTGATTGGATTAAGATTAGGTTAGTTGAATAATTATTCAATAATAACTCTTTTATTTCTGGAATTAAATTCCAATACTTGGAATGCAAGGAACAAAGAAATAAAGTTGTAATTGGATTACAACTAGGAGTCCATGACTCCCCTAATGCTCACACCCCCCCCCCCCCCCCTTATGGATGGTCTCCTAATTGGATCAGGATTCCTTTTTTGAGGTGTTTGGTTAATCCTTTTAATTAAGGAATCCTCTTTTGAAAAGGACTCCTAAATTAGTAAGTTTACTATAACTAGAGTAGTTATAGATAAACTAGGTTTTTATTTAATTAATAATAAGAGTTATTATTAATAAATAATTCATAAGTGATAAGTTGTAATTGGATTAGAATTGGATATGATCCAAATCCTATAAATATACCACAACCCCCCATACCGTGAGCACCAAGAGAGATCCCCTTGAATTTTTGTGAGCTTCATAGGGTATTCTTAGTTGGGTTTTTCAACTTTAGAGTTTTGAACCCTAAGGTTATTGGTGATAGAAAGTCAATTTCTTCTTGCTTCTTCAATTCCAAGTTGAGATTTCAAAGCTTCACAGGGATAGTGAAGAACAAGGATCGAGCTTCAAGTATTTCTTCGAGAAATCTCTACAAAAAGTGTAGAGCCCCAAACTTTCATTTCACTAAGTAGTGAATGGTGTGAATAGTGTTCTAGTGTGAAAGTGTACACTAGCAAGCTTTAATTGAATATACGAGGTTGGAAGTAAGGAGCACATGTTCTAACGGGTCTATATATCACTAAGAAATATGTATTAAGCATAAAAGAGTGTTAGAATGATATTGGAGGAGTTTCAAGCAATCGGAACAAGGTTTTACAGCAAAACAGGGGATCACCGATCGCTCGGTGTCATCCTCCGATTGACCGGTCAACTATCGATCGATCGGTATCTATCGATTGGTCAACTTTTTTGTATGGGAAAATTTTTCAGAGAGGGTGTTTTCAACTGATCGCTCGGCTAAAACCACCGATCGATCGGTAAGCCATCAATCGCTCGGTATGTAACACCGATCGATCGGTTATACGCAGATTTTCTTCAATAAAGGTTGTTTAAGACTTTAGCCACCACCCTTTGCCTATATAAGGGATGGATTCGTGCCTTAGGGTTTCACAAACCCTTAGTACATATTTTTGAGAGATTTTGAAGAGGAGGAGAAGGTGAGGAACTACTTGTTGATCAAGCTTGTGGAAGATCAAGGTTCTTCCATTTCCTTTGGTGATTCTCAACCAAGAACTCAAGGTTCTTGCTTGTTCAAGCTTTTGGAAATCAAAGTCTTTGATTTCACCAAGGTAGATACACTCTACTACCAATCTTGCAATCCTACTAAGTTACTAAATGATGTTCTTCTAAATCTATACTACTTATGGATGTATATCTTGGATGTTTATGGTGTGAAAGTACGTAGTTTATATACTTGGGTGAAAGATACTATTATGATGCACTCTAAGTGTTTGATGAAATACCTCTAAGGGATCTTATGCTTAAATATGATGATTTCTCTCATATGCTCATATGCTCGCATGTCTCGCATAAATCGATGTTTTCCATGGATTTCTCAAAGTACGAAAAGGTGTTTTTCACTAAATGACTAATAAGGAACGATTCTAAGTAACTCTATGATTTCTCTAAGATCGTTTCACAAGCTCTACGGATCATACTATGCTCACAAGGAACTCTGTGATAAGCTCTAAGATCGTCTCACAAGCTCTACGGATCATAAATGTAACGCTCTAAGATCTCTATGGTATTGGCTCTATGTTGTGCTCTACGGTATCTCTATGTCTCTACGGATCATAAATGACTCTAAGTAACTCCATGAACTCACAAGAACTCACGAGGCTATGATTATCACATGACTCACACGAATATGGATTTGGTTTTGGATTTCGGATTTCATCACATATGCTCACATGGTTTCTACGCTTGGCTATGCTTTAAGGATTTTAATCTCCATGCTTCGTATGCTCTATGCTATATTGCTTTATTGTTATTAGTTTGTATACGCTGAGTATTCCATACTTAGCCGATATTTGTTATCATCGGCAGGTGCTCGGGCTCCGTTTGATCTATGTTGCACGGAACCATGGTTGGAGGAAGAGTACTTCGACCTGGAGCCTTTCATAGATCATTATCAGGATGATGGTCCTATAGATAGGTGTCGAGACTTCGAATTTTGTTGATCATCAGTCTTAGAACTTATGTTATTTTGTTATGTGAGTGTAGGGTTTGTCCACTCCACTTTTGGGTTTCTCACATGTATATACTTTTGTTGGTTCATTCTTGAACTGAGTTATAGGAGTATCGCTTTGCTTCCGCTATGTTTAGTATTTCTTTCCGCTGTGCATTCTTTATCACTTTCGCTAGATATGTTTATGTTTCTAACAGGTCTCCACGTGTGTCTTATGTATTATACTGGAGGTATGATACGGCGGTCACGAGCCAATGTATCCCTAACTCCTAGGGGGTATTTTGGGTCGTGACAAAAAGTTCTGACGGTTCGAGTTGGTTTTTGCTTCACCGGTAAACATCATTCAGTGAGGTAATTTGAGTAAAACATGTAGATAGAATTATTTGTATTCTATGGTGTAAAGATCCTCAGAATCCAGTTTTCCACATAAATTTTTATCTGGATTCCCTACAAGTGGTATCAGAGCTCATGGTTAGGGAGTAATTTTTTTGTTTATTTTAAAGGATAATTAAATAGATGAATTAATTCATGAGATGAATTTAATTTTATTTATTTAATAATAATCATAGTTTTTTTATTTTTATTTGTTCATGAGATGAATAAATAAATAATTATTTTTTATTATATTATCGAATGAGATTTGATAATAATAATTAAATAATTTTAAAAACTAGTATTATATGTGATATAATTATTTTTGAAATAAATAGTTTATTTTGAAATTCTATTTTAAATGATTTGATCATTTAATATTTATTTATTAATTTTTTAAAATAATTAATGAATGATTTTTCTTATAAATAGAATTTATTTGAAAATTTTAAAAACCCTATTTTATGTTGAGATCATATTTAGGATTTTCCATTCTCTTAATTTTTTTATTTTATCTTGGATGATAGTAGAACCAATCTTGGATAATAGTAGAACAAATTTTTATGAAAGGATCTTACATTCGAGAAAGGATCTTGCATTCGAGTTGAGAATAAAATATTATAGAGATTTAAGAAAATTCTATCTTATATTTTAAAAATAATTTTATAAAAATTGTTTTATTTTCCAGGGTTTGATCTATATAAGATATAGATTTTATTGAGCAAATTGATAATTGTTATCAATTTTTTAATCTTTTTAAATATCATAAAATTACTACATCCCCATGTTGCATCTAATTATATGAGATTATAGTTATGGGTC
Organism: Tetracentron sinense; assembly: GCA_015143295.1. Lineage (NCBI taxonomy): Eukaryota > Viridiplantae > Streptophyta > Magnoliopsida > Trochodendrales > Trochodendraceae > Tetracentron > Tetracentron sinense. The sequence continues at coordinate 16,871 of JABCRI010000942.1, forward strand.
AAATTTAATCTATGATAAATTGTTTATCATGCATTCATATTAGAGGATAATATGTAGTAGGATTTTGGCAAATCTATAAAGGGCAGATTCATTCAGTTTTCCTGAAAAAGGTGAATGGAATACAGGTTTCCCTAATGCCATTTAAATTCCTTTTTATGCATTGGTGGAGATGTTGTGAAGGAGGATACTACGATGATGATCTCGATAAGATGATAAAGGAAGGGATTGCGAAAGAGTTTGCAAATTACCTTTATTTTTATCTCATTCTCTTGCATCAATGCATCTTAATTTTGTTGACCCATAGCAATTAATCTCATATGAAGTTTATTATTGTTTAATTATCATGAGATGATACTTGCATATTTTATCATGAGATGATATCTGTTTAAGTATGTTTAATTATTCTATTGAAATAATTGCCCATTAATATATCATGTGTATATAAGACTGGGGACAAGTCCCTAAGTATTATGATCTTCTACCATACACTATGTGATCTTATAGTGGGGAGTGTGAGTAAGCTGACAGGCCAAAGCCGGGCCCAATCCCTCTCATCTATGTGAAAACATGTTGAAAACTTCATAAGCAAATAGTGGGAGCAATAACGCCAAAGCGTGATCTTTCATTAGGTATTTATTAGGTTCATGATAGGTAGGCACATAAATAAGAGATGTACAAAGTGTGAGTATAACATCCCTTATAGATCATATAGTAGATCGAATGCTCTAAGATTCACATGATGAGATCTGTGAAAATGGAGAATATAGTTTCTATCTGCCTATTCAATGTGATGTGATATTGTGCCCAAAGGCAGGATTACATTAAGTTAGTGTTTAAGTATTCGATGTCAATTGATACTTCCTAAATTGACAATACTATTAGAAACACACCCATAATCCAATAGTAATTAATGAATACAATAAATCTCTAACACTATCTTATTTGTCATTTGATTTCATTATCTAGACTCTTACATTGTGGATTCTCTATCATTTTTAGTTCAATTGTTGAAATTAAGAAAGATAGAATGGTCTTGATTACTAGCAATCTTATTAATGGTCTTATTTAATATTTTCTTTGGTAATAATGAATGTCTGCAAAGTGACAATGTCTCATCATTTAGAATGTCTGAAATGAAGACACATTGCAAAGAGTCTACTTATCTTTGGTACAAGAGATTTGGTCATATTAATCTTGATAGGATCAAGAGGTTGGTAAAAGATGGTCCCCTTGAATTCCTCAAGGTAGAACCACTCCCTACTTGTGAGTCTTGTCTCAAAGGGAAGATGACCAAGAAACCTTACCTAAAAAGGTAGGAAGAGCTGAAGAAAAGTTGAAACTAATACATAGTGATGTATGTGGTCCATTTAACATTGTTGCATGAGGGCAATACCGGTATTTTGTCATATTTACCGATGACTATTCAAGATATGGATATGTCTATTTGATGCAATACAAATCTGACACCTTTGAAGAGTTCAAAGAATTTAGATTAGAGGTTAAGAATCAAACAAACAAATCCATAAAGACACTTTAATCAGATCGAGGTGGTGAATACCTCGCCAATGATTTTATGGATTACTTAAGGGATAATGTGTAGCACCTCAGAACTTTTGTCCATATATAGAAACTTGTGCCAAGGCTTTATGTAGCACCCCGGAACTTTATTTGACTAATGAATAGTGTAATCGGGGCCAATTGGTAATCCTCGAGTTAAAAAAATTGACGTTCGAGATGGCTTGGAGGTTTATTAATCACCCAAAGGCAGCGTGAGGGAAGGGGTTTAGGACCCTATAGGTTGTGAGAATGAGTGTCGCGACCCAAAATACCCCCTAGGAGTTAGGGATACTTTGACTCGTGACCGCCATATCATACCTCCAGTATGATACATAAGGCACACGTGGAAACCTGTCAGAGTACCTGAATATACATAGCGGAAACGAAATACAATGCACAGCGGAAAATAAAATACTAAACATAGCGGAAGCAAAAAGAATACTCCTACAACTTGGCTCAAGTAAGAACCAACAAGTATACATGTGTGAGAAACCCAAAAGTGGAGTGGACAAACCCCACACTCACATAACAAAAGACACAAGTTCTAAGTCGGTCGATCAACAGAAATCGAAGTCACGACTCCTATCTAAAGCACCATCATCATGATAGTGATCCATGGAAGGCTCCGGGTCACGGTACTCTTCCTCGACCCAAGGTTCTTCGCCACACAAATCGAATGGAACCCGAGCACCTGCCGATCATAACAATATCGACTGAGCATGGAATACTCAGTGTATACAAACTAATAACAATAAAGCAGTTGGGCATGGAGCATACGAGACATGGAGAATGAAATCCGTAAAATCCTTAAAGTATGGAAACCGTGAAAACATATGTGAGATAATATTCGAAACCAAAACTGTAACCGTGTGAGTCAATCGATAATCATAGCCTTATGAGTTCTTGTGAGTTCATGGAGTTACTTAGAGTCATTATGATCCGTAGAGACATAGAACATAGAGCAATACCGTAGAGCATTTCCATAGAGCATAACCTTAGAGATCTTAGAGCATTTCATTGTGATCCGTGGAGCTTGTGAGACGATCTTAGAGCATTATCATAGAGTTTTCTTGTGAGCATGGTATGATCCTTAGAGCTTGTGAAACGATCTTAGAGAAATCATAGAGTTACTTAGAATCATTCATTATTCGTCTTTTCGTGAAAACCTTTGTTTGCACCTTAAGAAATCCATGGAAACCATCGGTTCATGCGAGACATGCGAGCATATGCACTTAATAAGAGAAATCATCATATTTAAGCATAGAATCCCTTAGAGGTATTTTATCAAACACTTAGAGTGCATCATAATAGTAATCCTTCATCCAAGTATATAATCACACCTTTTCATACATAGAATCAATACATATAGATAGGGCATATATAAGAAGAATCATATCTAGTAACTAGTAGGATTGCAAGATTGTAGTAGAGTGTATCTACCTTGGTGAAATCAAAGATTTTGATTCCCAAAGGCTTGAACAAGCAATAACCTTGTGTTCTTGGTTGAGAATCACCAAGGGAAGTGGAAGAACCTTGATCTTCCACAAGCTTGATCAACAAGTAGCTCCTCTCCTTCTTCTCTCTCTCAAAATCTCCTAAGATAGGGCACAAAGGGTTTCTGAAACCCTAAGGCACGAACTCAGCCTATTTATAGGCAAGGGGTGGTGTTTAAAGTCTTAAACACCCTTAATGAAGAAAAAACTGCGTATGACCGATCGATCGGTGCTATGGACCGAGCGATCGGAGGCTTACCGATCGATCGGTGTTATGACCGAGAGATCGGTCAAAAACACACTCTCTGGAATTTTTCCCCATACAAAAAAGTTAACCGTGCGATAGCCATCGAGCGATCGGTAGTGGACCGATCGATCGCAGGTAATGACCGAGCGATCGGTGCTCTGTTATGTCTGGACTGTTTTGACCATATCTTTTTACTCGCTCGTCGGATTTCGACGATTCAACTTGCGTTGGATCCGTCTTTCGAAAACGAACATTTCTGACGTTTCGGAATTTCCGATTTCTCCCTTATTTATTAATTAGACTACGAAAACTATGAAAAACGGCCAATTAGCTATGAAGGTGCTATTCATTAAGGATGAAAAAATCCGGGGTGCTACATTCTCCCCCCCTTACAAAAATTTCGTCCCCGAAATTTGGACGATACATACATGTGTAAAACTATAGCAAAATACAAGGGAATGCCATGGCCTTAAACAAATAAATGGGGGTACTTTTCTCGTACTTCGGCTTCTCGCTCCCATGTAGCCTCTTCCTTGGAATGATGCTGCCACTTCACTAGGACTAAAGGGATAGTCTTGGTTCGCAACACTTGATCTCGACGATCCAGAATCTGAACTGGTTGCTCAACCAACGTAAGATCCTCTCGAATCTCAACAGGATCAAGAGCGATGACGTGAGACGGATCCGAAATGTATTTTCTAAGCATAGAGACGTGAAATACATTATGGACCGCTGCCATGTGAGGCGGTAGTGCTACCCTGTAAGCAACCTCACCAACCCTTGTGACGATCTCAAATGGTCCCACATACCTTGGACTGAGCTTCCCCTTCTTCCCGAATCGCATGATTCCCCGACTCGGCGAAATCTTCACAAAGACCCGATCTCCAACTCGGAACTCTAAATCTCTACGGCGTATATCCGCATAGCTCTTCTGCCTATCCTGAGCACTTTTCAATCGTTCTCGGATAATTTTGACCCTTTCTGCGGTCCGCTCTATCAACTCAGGACCAAGAATCTTCCTCTCACCAACTTCATCCCAGTATAGCGGTGATCGACAACTCCGACCATACAGAGCTTCAAAAGGTGCCATCTGGATGCTTGCCTGATAGCTATTGTTGTAGGCAAACTCAACCAATGGCAACTGTTCCTCCCAACTACCCTGAAAATCCAGCATACAAGCTCGGAGCATATCCTCCACTACTTGATTCACCCTCTCCGTTTGTCCATCGGTCTGGGGATGGAAGGCGGTACTGAATTCTAAACGAGAACCCATAGCATCCTGGAAAGTTTTCCAAAACCTGGAAGTAAACCGAGGATCTCGATCAGACACGATAGAAACTGGCACACCGTGCAGTCGAACCACCTCCTTAACATATAGGGCTACCAACTGATTTGCATTGAAAGTAGTTCGGTACGGAATGAAATGTGCAGACTTAGTCAACCTGTCCACAATCACCCAAATAGCATCGGAGCCCTTCACCGTTCGCGGCAAACCCACAATGAAATCCATCGAGATGTTCTCCCATTTCCACTCCGGAATAGGAAGGGACTGCAAAAGACCTGCCGGCCTTTGATGTTCGGCTTTTACCTGCTGGCAAATCAAACATCTGGCGACGTACTCAGCGACTTCCCTCTTCATGTTTCGCCACCAGTAGTGCTTCTTGAGATTCTGGTACATCTTGGTACCTCCCGGATGTACCGTGTACTTTGATCGGTGAGCTTCATTCAAAATTTCATCCCTCAAAACTGTGTCGGCGGGGACACACAACCTGCCTTTAAATGTGATAGCACCATCATCATTTAAAGCGAACTCCTGATTGCCGTTACTCACCGACTTGTCTCGGTAAGCAAGCAACTCAACATCGGAATTCTGTAACTCCTTGATCTGGCTCAAGATCTGTGGCCTAACCACCACATTGGACATTATCGGCCCATACGTGACATGCCTGAGAGTAGTGTCCAAATGACACATATCATGTAATAACTTCCACTCTTGCACTCTCAATTGAGCCATAACTCCGTAAGGTTTTCTGCTAAGGGCATCGGCCACCACGTTGGCCTTACCTGGATGGTACTGGATGGAACAGTCGTAGTCCTTCATGAACTCCATCCAACGACGCTGCCTCATATTCAACTCCTTCTGGAGGAAAAGATACTTCAAGCTCTTGTGGTCTGTGAACACCACGAATTCTTCTCCGTAGAGGTAGTGACGCCAAAGTTTCAGTGCAAAAATGACCGCAGCGAGCTCTAAGTCATGTGTGGGGTAATTCTGCTCATGCTCCTTCAGCTGACGGGAAGCATAGGCGACCACCTTTTTATGCTGCATCAAAACACATCCAAGTCCCACTAGTGAAGCATCACTATAGACTTCGAAACCACCGCTCCCAGATGGAACTGTAAGAACAGGAGCTGAAGTAAGCTTCTTTTTCAACTCCAAGAAACTAGCCTCGCACTTATCACTCCAAGTGAACCTCGTGTTCTTCCGTGTGAGATAGGTAAGCGGAGCTGCTAAACTTGAAAATCCTTCCACAAACCTTCTGTAATACCCTGCCAACCCGAGGAAACTACGAATCTCGGTGACACTCTTCGGCCTTTCCCAATTCATCACCGCTTCAATCTTTGCAGGATCAACTGAAATACCTTCAGCAGATACCACGTGTCCAAGAAAAGACACCTTGTTCAGCCAGAACTCGCACTTGCTCAACTTAGCATACAGACTATGCTCTCGAAGTGTCTGCAAGACCAGATGGAGATCTCTCGTGTGATCCTCCTGTGACTGTGAATACACAAGGATATCATCTACGAACACGATCACACATTGATCGAGAGACGATCTGAACACCCGATTCATCAAACCCATGAATGCTGCCGGTGCGTTAGTCAGTCCAAAAGACATGACCAAAAACTCGTAATGACCGTATCGAGTTCGGAATGCTGTCTTCGGAATGTCCTCTTTCTTGATCTTCAACTGATGATAACCAGATCGAAGGTCAATCTTGGAGAAAAACTGCGCACCCTTCAATTGGTCAAACAAGTCGTCTATCCGAGGCAATGGATAACGATTCTTGATCGTGACCTTGTTCAATTGCCTGTAATCAATGCACAGACGCATTGATCCATCTTTCTTCTTCACGAAGAGAACCGGAGCTCCCCAAGGTGAAACACTTGGCCGGATAAAACCAAGGCCTTGCAATTCTTCTAACTGCTCTTTTAACTCCTTAAGCTCAATAGGGGCCGTCCTATACGGAGCTCTCGAAATCGGAACTGTGCCTGGAGCTAGCTCAATCGCAAACTCGATTGCACGATCGGGAGGCAATCCCGGCAAGGTTTCCGGAAAAACATCCATATACTCACATACCACTGGAATGGGTGTGGAGTCTCGCACTTCTACACCCTCGAGACTAAGAGCTGCAAAGCAGGAAATGTCTCTCCTCTGAAGTCCCCTGAAATGAAACGGCTTTAACCCCACGGGTTTAAAATGCACCACCTTCTCGAAACACGCCACGTGTCCATGGTGAGTTGAGAGCCAATCCATACCTAGGATGACATCGAAATCCCAATCCTGAATTCCCAGAAGGATCAAGTCGACTGGCAACTCGTGCTGCATGACTTGTACAACACTATCCGGATACACTTTATCTGTCTCAATAGATTTTCCCAATGGAGTTGAAATGGACAACTCCCTAGGTAGCTTGCTTGGCTCGGACGTAAAGCCTTTGGCAAAGCTTGGTGAAACGAACGAGTGAGTGGATCCTGTGTCTATCAACACTCTTGCCAAACATTCATTTACGAGCAACGAACCTGAGAATTTGAATCATCCCAGTTATAACACAACTGTACATATAGATACAAACATCGCAAAACACCACATAGGACATATATGGATACGAATATATCATGGCAATATTAGAACTTTGACAAAGACTAGTTCGCGCGTACCTTGCACAACATCATCAGATGCCTGTGCGTCTCTATCAGTCATGGCAAAGACTCTGCCCTGGTTTGCCTGACGAGGCTGCTGGGTAGGCTGCAAGGATCTAGAGGCCTGAGATGAAGACCCCTGAAGTGAATTCTGCCTGCCTGGAGGCCGAACTCCCTGTGATCCAGACTGTGACTGCTTGCGCGGGCAATCTCGAATCATATGGCCCACCTCGCCACAGTGGAAGCATCCACCTGACATTCTTCGGCAATCTCCAGTCTTATGCCGACGACCACATACGGCGCACTCCTCAAATGTCTGCGATGCGGAGGAAGCCGGAGGCATAACCCTCGTAGCTTGCGATGCCGTAGGACGCGGTGCCTGAGGCGCAAAAGAAGGTCTCTGAGCCGAAATCGGCTGGGAGAACTGGTACGGTGCAGTCCTAGTCCTCTTCTCTGAAGAACTACTCGTCTGACCCCGAGACATGTTCTTCCCGAAGCCACTGTCTCTTCTTCTCACGAAGTCTTCCGCATTCTTTTCGGCGATCTTTGCCTTCCCTACTATCTCTCTCCAAGACTCTACCTGGAGAATGGACACCCGATCTCGGATGAAAGCCTTCAAGCCCATCTCAAACTTCCTGACCTGTAGGTCTTCAGTAGCCACCAAGTGCGGAGCAAACCTGGACAACTCGGTGAACTTAGCCTCATACTCGGCTACGCTCATCGACCCTTGCTCCAAAAGCATAAACTCTCTCGCCTTTTGTTCCCGAATAAACCTGGGAAAGTACTGTTCCCTGAAGGTCTCTAAGAACTCCGCCCAAGTCCAGGGCACACCTGCCTTAGCAACATCTCTCTGCCTTTGGGCAGCTCTCCACCAGTGTTCGGCTTCACCTTCCATCACGAAGGAAGCCCATTCTACCCTTTGCTCATCGGTACAACGGAGAGCCCGGAAGGTCTTCTCCAGTTGCATAATCCAAGATTCGGCCACCATGGGGTCCAGAGTGCCATAGAATGTAGGAGGCCGCAGTCTCCTAAAAGCTTCGAGCCCCGCGGTGTGATGCACCGGTGTAGGCACAGGCGTGGACGGTGGGGTAGGCATAGGCCTTGCTGCCAACAATGCTAAAGTCTCGGCTATGGAGTCCATCGCATTCGTGAAGTACAACGGTTCCTCTTCTCTCGGAACTTCACTCTCGGCCCTCCGAGTATGGTAACCTCGACCCCGATTGCCACGTCTCATGATATCGAATCCTGAGATCAATTTGGCAAAACATGAGTCTAACTGGATACCAAACCTCACATATCATATAGCAATTCAATAATCATGAAATGCTATACCGCACATAGTATACATCGAGGTATATATACATCATCATATAATTATACTTTAGAGCCTATACTAGCACCTCGCATAGGACCACATCAATCTCGGATCCTATACTGACCTAAGGATTCACTTGATACCGGTTATGTCGTGGTAACAAGCCTAAGACAACTGAGTCCTTCTGAGTTCTAAGTTCAACTCATAGGAATTACTTCCGCTTAGACCAAGCCTGAGTGACCTAACTAAGTCTGTCATTAGACATAACTAGCTCTGATACCAAGTCTGTCGCGACCCAAAATACCCCCTAGGAGTTAGGGATACTTTGACTCGTGACCGCCATATCATACCTCCAGTATGATACATAAGGCACACGTGGAAACCTGTCAGAGTACCTGAATATACATAGCGGAAACGAAATACAATGCACAGCGGAAAATAAAATACTAAACATAGCGGAAGCAAAAAGAATACTCCTACAACTTGGCTCAAGTAAGAACCAACAAGTATACATGTGTGAGAAACCCAAAAGTGGAGTGGACAAACCCCACACTCACATAACAAAAGACACAAGTTCTAAGTCGGTCGATCAACAGAAATCGAAGTCACGACTCCTATCTAAAGCACCATCATCATGATAGTGATCCATGGAAGGCTCCGGGTCACGGTACTCTTCCTCGACCCAAGGTTCTTCGCCACACAAATCGAATGGAACCCGAGCACCTGCCGATCATAACAATATCGCTGAGCATGGACTACTCAGTGTATACAAACTAATAACAATAAAGCAGTTGGGCATGGAGCATACGAGACATGGAGAATGAAATCCGTAAATCCTTAAAGTATGGAAACCGTGAAACATATGTGAGATAATATTCGAAACCAAAACTGTAACCGTGTGAGTCAATCGATAATCATAGCCTTATGAGTCTTGTGAGTTCATGGAGTTACTTAGAGTCATTATGATCCGTAGAGACATAGAACATAGAGCAATACCGTAGAGCACTTCCATAGAGCATAACCTTAGAGATCTTAGAGCATTTTATTGTGATCCGTGGAGCTTGTGAGACGATCTTAGAGCATTATCATAGAGTTTTCTTGTGAGCATGGTATGATCCTTAGAGCTTGTGAACGATCTTAGAGAAATCATAGAGTTACTTAGAATCATTCATTATTCGTCTTTTCGTGAAAACCTTTGTTTGCACCTTAAGAAATCCATGGAAACCATCGGTTCATGCGAGACATGCGAGCATATGCACTTAATAAGAGAAATCATCATATTTAAGCATAGAATCCCTTAGAGGTATTTTATCAAACACTTAGAGTGCATCATAATAGTAATCCTTCATCCAAGTATATAATCACACCTTTTCATACATAGAATCAATACATATAGATAGGGCATATATAAGAAGAATCATATCTAGTAACTAGTAGGATTGCAAGATTGTAGTAGAGTGTATCTACCTTGGTGAAATCAAAGATTTTGATTCCCAAAGGCTTGAACAAGCAATAACCTTGTGTTCTTGGTTGAGAATCACCAAGGAAGTGGAACGAACCGTGAGTCTTCAACAACGTGCTCAACAAGTAGCTCCTCGCTTTATTCATCTCTATAAAAAGCTCCTAAGATAGTCCACACAAGGGTTCTGAAACCCTAAGGCACGAACTCAGCCTATTTATAGGCAAGGGGTGGTGTTTAAAGTCTTAAACACCCTTAATGAAGAAAAACAATGCGTGA
>JABCRI010000943.1:0-101319 GCA_015143295.1 Tetracentron sinense
CGCGCCTCCCCCCGCTGTCCATCTCGCGTACTCTCTTTAGCCACGAAGAAGAAGGAACCATTGTCCATGGTTATCACCTCTGCTGCCCCTAAAGAAAAGATGCCGCCCCGCCGAGCACGGGCCCGAAGAGTCCCAAAGCTGACAACCGCCGTGGATAAAAGAGTTCGTGGTTCATTTGCTGCTACCCCCTTCCTCCCTACCGGGTGCTCCTCCAACAAGTCAGGAGCCAGAGGCGAAACGGCAGTGCCCGAGGTTACTCAGCGCCGTTGTTTCCCTCTCGAGCTGCCTTTCCTTTTGCTCCCGGCCATCACGAGCTCCGATGTCGTTGCCTTGGCTGCACAGAAATCGGCACGACGATCTCCCGCACAGTATTACTTTTCCCGACCGTCTACTCTCCGGTACTGGTCCACGCCCGACTTCCTCGTTCGGGGCCGACCGTGTTGAAGTCGGCGAAGAGCTCTGGGGACGTTTGCCCCTAGCTCTACGCCTGCGCTATGCTTATCCCCGGGGACACGCTGAGGTTGGGCCACCCCACTTAGCCGACCTGTCCTACGCCGCCTGTCATCCGTGGCCAGTAAGCTTCTCCCTCCCCCTCGTCTCCTACCTTCAAATTGTTTTAAAAAAATACTAACCCCTCGTTGTGCTAAAGCCCATACATCTCGTTGCAGATGAACGCGCTCGGTGCAAGAGCTTTGGCGATCGCAGCCGGAATAAATACACTCACTGCGAGACGGGATCAACTAACTGGAGAGACAGGACGATACGCTGTAGAATACTCTTGTTGAGAAGACGCAAGGCAGACTTCGTCTTCTCAATCCAAGGCTGAAACGCCTTGTGCTGCAGTAAGGGCCTAGTCACTAGCCACCAAGTAGGGAAAAGCCGAAGCTGAGGCACAGCACAAAGGAGGCCCGAAAGTAGCCCAAGCAGATACGAGATGCTGTTGTACGCATCGGCGGCTGGAGCATGTCTCCCAAGTTTTTGGGAGACACTGGAGAATGGAGGCAGCCAGGTCGGCACTGGCGGAGGAGCTCGAGGAGGCCAAGAAAATTCAGGAGGACACCGAGAGGTCCGTGACCTGAGACTGCAGCAGTACTACCAGTCTCAGCTGGACACGCTCTTGGATGAAGATCGTGCTGAGACCGAGAAAGAGGTTCTCGACTCGCTTCGCCAGCAAGGCCGTCTGAAGGAAGACAATGAAGAGGACGCCACACGTTCTCCGAGCTTCAGAGCAAAGAACTGATCGAGCTTGACAACGAAGCCCGAGGTGCAAGGCGTCGTGTTGCCTCACTTTCTTGAAGGTCCTGCACCCCTCCCTGCCGAGCCGTACTCTGAGTCTGCTGCTCCAGAGCTTCCCCCTGTTGCCGATGAAGTTACTCCGGTGGAAGCCCCTACTGCTGAAGCCTCTACTCCTGCCCCTGCTACAACGGCGACGGAGGCTGACCTTGAGCTCGTCTGACCTGCTGTCCCTCCAATTTCCTGCTCTTCTGATCCCTTGTCCCTTTCTATGCTTCTGCTCCTTCCCTTTTGTTGATGTAAATTCTCCCTTCTCCCTTTATGGGAGTTTTCTGACTGTAACTGCCCAGAAATGGGCTTTTGACATGAATGGATCGCTCTTCTCTTATTATTCGTGTCTGCACTCTTTTCACCTCGTAGCGTTAGTCGATGCATGCACATAGAATAAGAAAGAAAACACAACGTGAGTAGCTGAATGATTTTTCACAGTCCACTGTACACGATGTTAAGGCGGTACTTCGCTATGTGAACGTTCGGATATTCGCGAAATGATGACTGTTGTATACCAAATTAACTATTTTGATCAAAACACTAATGAGCAAAACATATGAGTAGAATGCCATGGTCAAGCACAAACGAACAAACACTACGAGCTAGCACTACGAGAGAAGCACTACGAGCAAAGCAATATGAGCAAAGTACTATGAGCAAAGCACTACGATCGTTCGCTATGAGCTTTCACCCATGAGCAAACACTATGACCAAGCGCCATGATCTAACACCCCGAGCAAAGCACTATGATCGTTCGCTATAGCTTTCACCATGAGCAAACACTACGACCAAAGCGCCATGATCTAACACCCCGAGCAAGCACTATGATCGTTCGCTATGACTTTCACCATGAGCAAACACTACGACCATCACTTACGAACAAGCACTACGAGCGAGCACTGATCCAGATACATCATTTGCGCAGTTCATTGTGAATGTAATCTAACAACTAAAATTTATGAGACGAAGGCACGTAACTCAGTTCCGAAACACATGCTCAGAGGGATGTCATTAGGATAAGCCACTAGATTTGCTCAGATGACATCCTTATATAAGCCACTCGTGTTCGTTGTGAGTACGTTGTTCGGTCAAAAACTTTACTTGAATTACTTGCAAAACATTCACAACATTACACTGATGAACTAAATAGAGAATAGCATAAACAATGGGCAGGCACAAATCACATGTTGAAATATGGACACTATGATTATGTAAAATCGTTGAAAACTGGTAATCACGACGATGTATGCAAACATCATTTCACAGATTCTATTGAAAGAATTGTCTCAGATTCATGATGTTCCAAGATTTCGAGATGAGGTTACCTTGCAAGTCTTTCAAGTAGCAGACTCCAGGACTTCCCAATCGTCCACGATGTAAGGCCCTTCCCAGTTTGGCCCCAACTTGCCACTGTTAAGTTCTCTTGTGTTCTGGAACGCTCTTCGGAGAACGAGGTCACCGACTTGCAGCACTCTCCGTTGTACTTTCTTGTTGTAGGCCTTCCTTAATCGCTGCTGATATCTCCTCAATTTGAATACTGCATCTTCTCGCTTCTCTTCTAGCAGATCAAGATGAATAGCCATGAGTCCTGAGTTCTGATCTTTCTCTCCATCCTTCTTCTTGCTGTGCCAAGAGCGCACTGTAGGTAAACTGATTTCTGTTGGAATGACTGCCTCCATACCATACGCCAGAGAGAAGGGAGTTTCATTGGTAGGGCTTCTCGGAGTCGTTCTATACCCCCACAAAACGTTGTGCAGCTCGGCGGCCCACTTCCCCTTCGAATCTTCCAGTCTTCTTTTCAAGGCATTGAGAATGTTCTTGTTGGCTGCCTCGGCTAACCCATTCCCCTGAGGATAATATGGGGAAGAGAAAACATGCTTGATCTTCAACTCGCTGCAAAAGTCGGCAATTATACGTCCTGAGAACTGCTTCCCGTTGTCAGATATGATGGACTTGCGGTATGCCAAACCTACAGACGATATGCTCCCACAAGAATTTCTTCACTTCTTGCTCCCTGATACGTGCAAGGGGAACAGCTTCAATCCATCGTGAGAAGTAGTCAGTTGCCACCAAAAGGAAGATCAAATTCCCTGGAGCCCTCGGGAAAGGTCCCCAATGTCAAGTCCCCACCGTGTAAATGGCCAAGGCTGCGATACAGTGCTAAGCTCTTGAGCTGGGGCATGAATCAGTCGAGCAAACCGCTGGCACTGGCTGCACCTCTTCACATACTTCTGAGCATCAGCTTGCATGTAAGGCCAGAAATAGCCTTGCCCCAGAGCTCGATGGGCAATGGTCCTTCCGCCCGAATGAATACCACATATACCTTCATGCAGCTCAGCAAGTACTCTCTCCACGTCTACGGGATGAACACACTTCAGCAGAGGTCCGCCAAAAGATTTCCTGTACAACTCTCCTTGTACCAAGGTATAACGAGATACTTTTGACTGAATGCGCCTTGACTCCTTCACGCTGATAGGGAGAACTCCGTCCTTTAGATAAGCCACCAACCCTGTCATCCAGCTCGGGACTGGATTGACAAAGAACACTTCTCGCTGCGCCTGAAGAGTTATCGAGGGATACTCTTGGAACTCCATCAAAATAGCCTTCGGCTCGTCAGCCTGCACCATGGAAGCTAAATACGCCAAAGCGTCAGCATGCCTGTTCTCGTCTCTTCGGGTATGCCTGATCTCCACAACGATGAATGTTTCACATAACGAACGAACGAGAGTAGCATACTGCTTCATCCGGTCGTCCTTGCATTCGAAAATACCATTCACCTGATTCACCACGAGCTGTGAATCACAAAACACTCTCAACGTGGAGATTCGCAACTCTCGTGCGCTCTCCAACCTAAGGAGCAAGGCTTCGTACTCAGCTTCATTGTTAGAGGCAGTGAACCCGAGGCGTGACATCTTTTGAACTTTGATGTTGTCTGGGCTTATAAGCACAATACCCAGTCCCGCACCACTGAAATTGGAAGACCCGTCTACGTACAACAGCCAACCGCTCCACTCTGACGATTCGACCCCCTCCACAACGGCGTCTCCGTTGTCAACTTCACTTGGGAGCTCCCGAAGATTAACAATCACATCCTCTGCCTCCTCCTCCACAGGAAAGTCAGAAAGAAACCCCGCCATTGCTTGCCCCTTCTCTGAACTCCTGGCCCGATATTGGATATCAAACTCGCTCAGAGCTACGGCCCACTTTGACATCCTCCCCGCCAGCTCGGGTCGTCCTAGCACGACTTTCAAAGGATACGTTGTGATTACAACGATAGAATGAGCGTGAAAGTACGGCCGGAGTTTCTCTGCGGAAAAGACAAGAGCCAGACACACCTTCTCGAGCTTGCTATAGTTGCACTCTGCTTTGAGAAAGGTCTTGCTGGTGAAGTAGACAGGCTTCTCCACGCCATCACAGCTTCTCACCAGGACGGAACCAAGGGCTTGCTCTGAAACAGACAAATAGAGATATAAGACTTCACCTGGCTCTGGCACCGAGAGGATAGGAGTTGACCCTAAATACTCTTTCAAGGCAAGAAAAGCTCGGGAACACTCCGGAGTCCATGCGAAAATGGAGTCCTTCCTCAGCAGCTCGAACAAAGGTTTGCAACGATCGGATGACTTGGAGATAAACCGGTTGAGCGCAGCAATCCGACCTGTCAGCTTCTGAATCTCCTTCTTCGACTTGGGTTCTGGCATGTCCAGCAAAGCCCGGATCTGAGCTGGATTAGCTTCAATCCCCCGCTGACTCACAAGATAACCCAAAAATTTCCCCGAGGTGACTCCGAAGGTGCACTTCTCTGGGTTGATCTTCAGATTGAAAGATCGCAGCACTGAGAAAGGTTCAGCAAGGTCTGCCACAAGAGTACCTCGTACTCGACTCTTCACAACGATATCGTCGATGTACACTTCAACCGTCTTGCCAAGGAGTGGCCCGAACATGAGATTCATTAGACGTTGATAGGTGGCACCTGCATTCTTCAAGCCAAAAGGCATCACCCGATAACAGAACAAACCTCGCTCCGTTATGAAGGTGGTCTTCTCTCGATCTGCTTCCGCCAGGAGGATCTGGTTATAACCCGAATAGCCATCCATGAAGGATAACATCTCGTGGCCGGCAGTGGCGTTGATGAGCCTGTCTATCCTTGGCATGAGAAAAAAGTCCTTGGGGCACGCCTTATTGACACCAGTGAAGTCAATGCAGACTCTCACCTTCCCGCTCTTCTTAGGCACAGCCACAATGTTGGCTATCCATTCAGGGTACTGTACTTCCTGAATGAACCCAAACTGGATCAGCTTGTCAATCTCCTCGTTCACTGCATCATGATAAGCTGGAGCAAGCCTCCGAGGTTTCTGCTTCACTGGAGGGATGGCAGGATCAGCATTGAGGTGATGGCAGATAACATTCGGGTCGATGCCAGTCATAACTTTGTGAGACCATGCAAAGACATCGAGATTCTCCCTAAGAAAACTCAACAACTCGAGCTCCTCCTCCGTTGTCAAGCTCGTCCCAATCTGCAACACCTTTGGCTCTTCTTCCGTTCCCAAATTGACAGCTTTCGTGGGCTCAACGGAAGGTCTGCACAACGATGCCTCCAAGCTCTCATCCACAACGGGAACTGCCTGTAATTGCTACGAAGGCACAACGGAAGCCAGAAAATCGCACTTCTGCGAAGCCAACTGATCGCCTCGAATCTCCCGAGGTCCGTCCTGCGTTGGGTACTTCAACACCTGGTAGTACGAGGACGGTACAGCCTTCATCTCATGGGTCCACCAGCGACCCAAGATGGCATTGTACGGTGATGGCGCATCCAGAACGGAAAACCTGGTCTGAAGGACAACGGGCCCCGCCACAACGGGCAAGACAACGTCGCCTACAGGCTTCATCGAGCTGCCATCAAATCCATACAAGGGAGTCTGAGCAGGGATGAGGACGGAAGGGTCCAGCTTCATCTGAGTGAAAGCATGAAGGTACAAGATGTCTGCTCCGCTCCCAGAATCTACGAGCACCCTCTTGATGTCGAAGTCTCCTATTCTCATGGTGAGAACGAGAGCATCATAGTGAGGTCGGACCATCCCTGCCAGATCAAGATCAGTGAAGGTGAGTGCCTGCTCAACGCTTCTGCTAGGCACTTGCACCTGGCACACTGCAGCCTCATGAGACAGCTTCCTGGCCTTCGCCCTGAAGTTCCTCTCCACATCAGTTTCCGGCGTGTGCACGCGGCAAATGACATTGATCGTACCCAAGGAAGCTCCTCCACTGGTACTGGGATTATCGGCGGGTTCTCTTCCACGAGCTTGGGACACCGGCTCCCTGGTACGCTCCCTGCCGCCGTTGTCAGGAGCAAGATACTCTCCCAAATACCCCTCCTGAACAAGCCTCTCCAAGTATTCTCTCAGAATACGGCATCGATTGGTGAGATGACCACGGCACTTATGATAATGACAGTACTCATGCACCCGTGGCCCCGAGGTAATATCCGGCACCGCCCTCGCCGGCCACTCAAAGTATGGCTGATCTTCCATTGACCTCATGATGGTCGCCGGGCTGACCGTGAAATTGATGCGCGGTGTCTGATCTGCAAAAGGTCGCCTCTCATTAGGCTGCACGCCTCTCTCGTGCTGTACTTGAGGCTGCGTCTGGCGTGGCTGATACTGTTGCCTCGCCTGCTGGTTGTTAGAACGTCTCTCCGTCCTGTTCTGATACTGGTTAAAATTTTTCTCAAACGGGCGCCGATCCGGCTGATCCCGTTGAGTCACATACACAACTCTCTCCCTCTGCTTCCTTGGCGGCGAGTCCTCAGATGATGAAGACTCGTACCTCTGCTTCTTCTCCTTCCTCTTCGATGATCGGTGTGCTCGTTCCGCGATATCCACCACTCTCGCTCTGGGCTTCGGCGCTGACACAACGGATACGTCCTCCTCGTACCTCCCGTACTTGGTGGCACGTACCATCAACTCGTCCATCTTGACAGGGTAGTCAAGAGCTAAGGACTTGTAGAGCTCGGAATGCTTGGGGATAGCATTCTTGAAAGCGGCGATGTAGCTTGCTTCATCAACTTTGTCAATGTTGTGGACTTCATCAGTGAAACGCGAAATGAAGTCCTTCAAGGATTCGGCTGGTTTCATCCTCAAAGAGAAGAGAGTATCTGCACCCGCCTTCTTCTTCTTATTGATGATGAAGCGATCAATAAAGGCCGACCGGAGCTCTGAGAAGTTACTGATGGAACCAGGAGGCAAGTTCCGAAACCACTTCGATGCTGCCCCAGACAGGCTGTTGGGGAAAGCCTTGCAATACAAGTCATCATCTGGATTGCGAACAGCCATCGCGTGTTTGAAGTCAAACAAATGCTCCTCCGGGTCCGTCTTTCCAGTGTACATGGAGAAGATCGGAGTTATGAACTTGGAAGAAGTATAGGACTGGTTGATGGCATCCGTGAAGGGAGAGTTCTCGACGTTGTCCTTTGCTGACTGAGCAAAGTGGTCGGGAAT
This sequence comes from Tetracentron sinense, assembly GCA_015143295.1. Classification (NCBI taxonomy): domain Eukaryota; kingdom Viridiplantae; phylum Streptophyta; class Magnoliopsida; order Trochodendrales; family Trochodendraceae; genus Tetracentron; species Tetracentron sinense. The sequence continues at coordinate 7,776 of JABCRI010000943.1, forward strand.
CCCTCCCTTCATGCTCTTAACGCGAGCACCGATTAAAGCCTCCACCTCCTTGGCCGTCATCCAAGTCTTCTGGGTGTCTGCGCCTCTAGTACCCACTCTTAGGTCTTCTCTTCCTGCCCCTTCCCGGAAATCCACACGATCTGAAGGGATACTCTGCTCTGCCCGAACCGGAGGTTGTCTTACATCCCCTTCAGTAGGAAGAAGCACAAACCTGGTATCACGATTCTCTGGGGCAGAAGGAGAAGAAGAGAAGTCAAACTGACGTCTCAAAGAAGGCCTCTGCAGTGGCACTTCATCCACTTCGAGCCTGCTATGCTCGAACGTCTCTAGCCTTGCCTGCATCAACTGTTGCTGCCTGGTGATCTGGTCCAGGGCAGACTGCTGCGCTTGCAGCATTGCCAAGATGCGATCTGAGACAGAGAGCTCAGCAAGGGAAGGCACAGTCCTCTCTGGTTGCCCAGACGAAGGACTGACTCCAGGATTGTGCACGACAGAAGGTATGAAAGAAGTGGCGTGAGGGGTTTGATCCTCATGCCCGAAAACTTCTGACTGGTCTGCCATAATCGCAGAGAGCAAAGGGGAGTCCGTTTATTATTTCCCACAGACGGCGCCAATTTTGTGAGGGGAAAAATACCGGACGGACACGCGTCAGCAGCAGCTTCTTCCACGTTCTGGTTTCCCGATAGATGGTTGGAGCGGAGGGTGTGACACCCTGACCTGTACTCCGATGGTAAAGTCAGTAAGGGTAGAAGATGATGAGCAGAAAATGCTAGAACAGTCACTGAAAAATACACAAGGCACTGGAGGCTCTTCACACGTATTCTCCGATCTAGGTCAGTGAACAAGTGTCCTGTGCACTAAAAATCACGGGGTTTTTATAGGGCAAGGGTTGGTATGGCCATCGATGACCATGGATGGCCATAGGTGTACATACCACGTGATTTTGCACTCATTGCCAAACATCTTAGTCACATTTGCCACCGGTTGCACCACACGTGAGAGTCTCCAAAAAGTCCAATCGGACGGGATTGGTCGGTACGCAGAAGTGACCAGCATTAAATGCCAAGACAGTGCTTTCGGCATGAAACGGCGCGTTCGGCACGCTTGTCGGGATCTTGGATCGCCTCCTGATCACTTCCTCCTACGAGCCGGTCTCGTTGTTGACTTAAGCTCGGTTACGGCGTAGATGCCTTAAAACACAGCACGACCTCGTTGTTGGTGAGACAACGGTCTCGTTGTGCGCGCAACGATAACGACGTTGTCAATAGCACAACGCTCACGTTATGATTTAGACAACGAGTACGTCGTCAAACTCACAACGGAGACGTTGTCCTGCAAGAGAACAAAGACGTCGTAATGCGCACAACGGGATCGTTGTGTATCGGACAACGCGTGACCCCTATATTTTAAGCACGTGACCCCAACTTGTGTCCACGTGTCACTTTCGTGAACAAAACGACAAAAACGAGCTCGTCCCTCAACGCTGAGTTGGTTTCACGAATTTTATCCGTTACAATAATATCTCAGGATCTGTTTGGGTATGTCGATGGCACTATCCAACCTCCTCCCTCTTCGTGGAAAATCAACCAAATCCATCTTTCCACCTTCGGAAGAGAACAGATCAATTTATTCTTAGTTGTTTACATGCTACATTAACCCAAAGTATTTTTGCACACACAGTGGGTCATTCTTCTTCTCAAGCTGTTTGGAAGACACCTACTCACAACAATCTCGTGCTAGGTCTATGCACCTTCGTGGTGAATTGCAAATGATCACAAAAGGGAGCACTTCAGTCGCTGATTTCATGCTTAATTAAGATCAAATCAATTTCAGATTCACTCGCTGCGATTCAACTCCCTTTTACAGATGATGATCTCGTTTCCCACACACTCAATGGCCTCTCCAACGACGATGAAACCTTCATCACTACCGTTAGCAATCGTGTGGAGCCTATCTCCTTTGAGGAGCTTCGAGCACGTCTACTACAACATGAGCAACGCCTTGCTCTCATGCACCCTCCTGCTGCCATCTCAGATGCGCAATCAACTGCCTTGTTTACAGGCCGCCAGCCCAATCGTGGCTCCCGCCCTCATGGTCGTGGTACTCGCAACAACTGGGGTCGACATCAGCCTCAAAATCGTGGTCGTGGTCCTCAATATCAGCAGCCCCAGCAGTTCTATCTAGACCCAAATGGATCCAATCGTCCAAACAAAAATCGCTTTCCGGGTAATTGTCAAATTTGTGATAGATCCGGGCACTTTGCTCTTCAATGTCACCAAAGGTTCAACTATTCTTTCCAGGATGAATGCCTGCCCCAGTCCTTTACAACTATGTCTGTTCAACAACAATTTCACCAACTGTATGATATCAACTGGCATCCTGACTCTGACGCCACCAATAACATGACATTCAATCCTACAAATCTACTTCAACCAACGGAATACAATGTCTCAGACACAGTTGAAGTTGGTAATGGCTCTACCGCATCTATTACTCACATTGGTAACTCCTTCATTCCCCTAATTCAACTTTGAAGCTCCAGAATGTGTTATTAGTTCCTCAGATTAAGAAAAATCTGCTTTCTGTTGCTCATTTCATGAAGGATAATAACTGTGCCTTTGTCTTTTATCCTTGAGGATTTTCTGTAAAGGATCTACAAGCAGGGACAATACTTCTGAAAGGACCGGTTGATGGAGATCTATGCCCCATCCGTCGAAGGACTTCTCATCCAAAAGTCATGCATTTCTCCAACAAAGTTTCTGTTTCTACCTAACACAAAAGACTTGGTCACTCTCCAGTCATTGCAAAGCTTATTTCCAATAAATGTCTTCCTTTAGATACTATAAATTTGAAGGTTTTTTTGTTCTGATTGTAGAATCGCAAAAAGTTCCAAACTTTCTTTTGGCACAGTTATTCATGACTCACCACATCCTTTATATCTAGTTCATAGTGATGTTTGGGGTCCATCCCCTGTTGCTAGCCATTCCGGATTTAGATATTATATTAGTTTCATTGATGTCTTTAGTAGATATACATGGATTTTTCCTATGAAACAGAAATCTGAAAGCCTAAGTTGTTTTATGCGATTTCAACAGTTGACTGGGAATTTTTTTCCAAAAAAATTCATTTTTTGCAAAGTGATGGAGGAGGCGAATACAAAAGATTTGCCTTTGCTAGTCACACTAGAAATCATGGCATCACTCACCGATTCTCATGTCCACACACCTGAGCAAAATGGCCTTGACAGAGAGAAAGCACCGTCACTTGATTGAAACAACTAATAGCCTTCTAATTCAAGCAAGCATGCCTAAGTATCTAAGGTTTGAAGCTCTCTCTACTGCTGTGTTTTTAATCAACAAAATGTCGTCACACACTTTACAATTCATATCCCCGTTTGAAGCTTGGTATGCCAAGACGCCAAGCTACGATTTTCTCCGCACTTTTGGTTGTGCATGCTTTCCGTTTTTGGATCCTTATCACAATGACAAGTTGAGTCCCAAATCTATCCAATGTGTTCTACTTGGTTATAGCACCTCTCACAAGGGCTATTGGTGCTTGGATCCTAATACAGGATGCATTTACATCTCACGGCATGTAATCAATAATGAGAACCTCTTTCCATTTACAATACAACGCAGCAACAACAACAATTCTGAAGCTCCACCACTTGGAATTGTCATTCTTCCAGGACTATCTTCGTTACCGTCAAGCTTACCTATGGCTACGGTACAATCTCCTTCACTTCATCAACAACCCACTACATTGGGCCAGCTGCTCCAGCCTGTAGACCACTTGCCCCCATACTGTTACCTCAGTCCCAGCTTGGTTCCCCTTCACCATGCACCACTAATGCCACTGATTCCAGCTGCAGTTCTCCCATGTTGTCTCCAGTTGCACCGCCTCAACCTCCATCTCCATTGGTTCAGCCTATCACTACTCCACCAAACCCGCTTATAGTTGATCTAAATCAGCCCCCATCCATCTGCATCCCAACTGCACCTTTACAACAACATCCCATGATCACTCGATCACAGGATGAGACGCTTCCTGGTCCATCGAAGAGTCTCCACAGCTCACGCCATCCAATTTCACAAGCCTTTCTAACAGCTTGCAGCCCTGGTCTTGACACTCCAACATGTTTCAGTCAGGCCAACAAGAATGAAAAATGGCGTGTTGCTATGGTGGATGAGTTTAATGCATTGATCCACAACAAAACTTGGTCCTTAGTTCCCTTTAATAGCACCATGAATCTTGTCGGATGCTAATGAGTCTTTCGCATCAAGCAGAATGCCGAAGGAAAGATTGAAAGGTACAAAACACGTTTAGTTGCTAAGGGTTTTTACCAACAAGCGGGCATCGATTATGACGAGACATTTAGTCTAGTGGTTAACCCATCAACTATCTGCATTGTTCTGTCCATTGCTATTACTCGCAATTGGGCCATTTGGTAGCTCGACGTCAAAAATGCATTCTTGAATGGAGATCTTCAAGAGGATGTTTTCATGTCACAACCTCCTGACTTCACTGATAGTGCTCATCCACAATTTGTTTGTCGACTACACAAAGCCCTCTATGGTCTCAAACAAGCACCATGTGCTTGGTTCCACAAGTCCAGTACCTACCTTTCGGAATTTGGCTTTCGTTTTAGCAAAGTAGATACCTCTATGTTCATATTTCACTCCAATGAGGGTACGATCATCCTTCCCTTTATGTCGATGATATTATTTTAACAGGAAACAATACTTTCTTAATCATGGAGTTTATATCTCGCATCAGACGCATTTTTGAGACAAAAGACTGGGTAATTTACATTTTTTTTCTTGGGATGGAGGTTGCAAGGAAAGACAAGGGTAATCTTCTCCTCACCCAAAACAATTACTCCATATCATTGCTGGACAAATATGGTTTCATGGGTGCAAAGCCAGCCACAACACCTGTTGGATCCGGCTCAAAATTCTCCCTTCATCAAGGTGTTCCTCTAGCTGATCCAACCATTTATCGCCAACTAGTTGGTGCATTACAGCATCTCACATTCACTCTTTCGAATATCACTTATGCTGTCAATCAAGTGTCCCTCTTCATGCACAAGCCTACAGACATCCAGACATCCACTTTACCACTGCAAAGAGGATACTCCGCTACATCAAAGGAACCTTGGGAGAAGGACTTAACTTCCTTCCAACATCATCCCTCACAATTTCAGCATTCTCCGATGCTGACTGGGCAAGAAATCCTGACGATTAACGATCAACCACCAGGTAATGTGTTTTTCTTGGATCAAATTTAATTCCATGGGGTGCCAAGAAACAACCTACAGTATCTCGATCTACCGCCGAAGCTGAATATCGAGCTCTAACCTCTACTACAACTGATATCTTATGGGTGCGTTCTATTCTTCGTGATCTTGGATTGTTTCTTTAGCATCCATCCATTATCTACTGTGACAACATCAATGCAACATACATGGTTGCTAATCTCATTCTTCATGCACGAAACAAGCACATAGAAATAGATTATCATTTCATATGTGAGCGGGTAGTCATGTGTGCAATTCGTATCAACTCACAATCAAATTGCCGACTTATTCACAAAGGGACTTCCGAAGGCGAAATTTCAGTTTTTTAAGACCAAACTTATGGTTTACCCACCATAGGTTTGTGAGGGAGTGTTAGAGTTCTATGAGAATAGAACTCTCTAAGATCTTATCTGCCCATCTAACGTGATGATAATCAGTTCTTGTATCTATCTATAAGTCTGTAAGCTCTCAGTTAATGTGTAACTCAATCACTATATATATGAGAGATCATCCCAGATCAGAGTAATCTGGTTTTCCTCCAACTCTCACAATCCTATAATATATACATAGAGAGAGAGAGAGTAGGGTCATACATAGTAAATAATTCAGTGTACGTCAAAAAATCAGTAGAGAATTCTTCACGTATAATTCGGATTACTCATTTAATATTTCGAATAAAATATTTGGTGAAAAAAAATGCAGGACATTAAAAGTGCGGTATGGAAAATAATTCAAGTATAATTCATATCAAGACTCAAAAAATCGTTCAAAAATGGGCTAAACATATAAAATACATGTATTATTTTTTATCCAAATTTTAATGTAATCGAATAGATAAAGATAAGTGAGATGTACATATAATTGTAATATAAGATAGATAAATAAACCAAAGTTAAGGATTAAATACATGTAAACTAGAAATTTTAAGATAAAAGGGAAAATACATTTACACCCCCTCAGTTTTCAAATAATACATTAAGTGCCTTATTTTTTAAAAATAATGGCACTTACACCCCTCCATCATTTGACTGTTAGTCAACTCACAGAAATAGTGATGCATGATGATGTCATGTGATTAAATGTGTAAACTTCCAACATTACCCCTTCAATTTTCAGAAAACACTATTCCTACTCCAAAACACTATTTATTTATTATTTAAAAATCTGGTTATCACCCACTCAGGTCGCCATGTGTCCCTTTTGACACCCCTTAACCGTGGTTAAGATTCACCCACCCATCCTTGTTTATTTTTAAATATTAATTCTTTTTGAAAATTAAAAAAATAATTAGAGATTTTTTAATATTAAAAACAGATTTTTAATATCACCCCTTTAGGTTGCCACGTGTCCCTTTTGACACCCCTTAACCGTGGTTAAGATTCACCCACCCATCCTTGTTTATTTTTAAATATTAATTCTTTTTGAAAATTAAAAAAAAAAATTAGAGTTTTTTTAGTATTAAAAACCGATTTTTAATATCACCCCTTGAGGTCACCACGTGTCCCTTTTGACACTCCTTAACGGTGGTTAAGATTCACTCACCTATTCTTGGTTTTTTTTTTTTAATATTAATTTTTTTTTGAAAAGTAAAAAAAAAATAGAGTTTTTTTAATATTGGAAACAGTTTTTTAATACCACCCCTTGAGGTCGCCACGTGTCCCTTTTGACACCCCTTAACCATGGTTAAGATTCATTCACCGATCCTTGGTTTTCTTTTAAACATTAATTCATTTTTGAAAAAAAAAAATTAGAGTTTTTTTCATATCAAAAACAGTTTTTTAATATCATCCCTTGAGGTCGTCACGTGTCCCTTTTGACACCCTTTAACCATGGTTAAGATTCACTCATCCATCCTTGTTTTTTTTTAAAATATTATATTTTTTGAAGATTAAAAAAAAATTAAATTTCTATTAATATGAAAAAAAGGTTTTTAAGATCACCCCTTGAGGGGGTGTCAAAAGGGACACTTGGCGACCTAAAGGGATGATATTAAAAAACTTTTTTTAATATTAAGAAAAATCTAATTTTTTTTTAATTAAAAAAAAAAACAAGGATGGATAGGTGAATCTTAACCACGGTTAAGGGGTGTCAAAAGGGACACGTGGCGACTTCAAGGGGTGATATTAAAAATCTGTTTTTAATATTGAAAAAACTCTATATTTTTTTTTAAATTTTCAAAAAGAATTAATATTTAAAAATAAATAAGGATTGGTGGGTGAATCTTAACCACGGTTAAGGGGTGTCAAAAGGGACACGTGGTGACCTCAAGGGGTGATATTAAAAATCTGTTTTTAATATTAAAAAAACTCTGATTATTTTTTTTAATTTTCAACAAGTATTAATATTTAAAAATAAAGAAGGATGAGTGGATGAACCTTAACCACGGTTAAGGGGTGTCAAAAGGGACACGTGACGACCTCAATGGTTGATAACCAAATTTTTAAATAATAAATAAAGTGTTTTGGAGTAGGAATAGTGTTTTCTAGAAAATTAAAAGAGTAAAGTTATAAGTTTATACATTTAATCACATGACATTATCATACATCATCATCATTTCTGTGAATTGACAACCGGTCAACTAATGTAAGGGTGTAAGTGACATTATTTCAAAATGTAAGGATACCTAATGTATTATTTGAAAATTGAGGGGGGTGCATATGTATTTTCTTCAAGCCTTAGGGAGTGTAAATGTATTTTCTCCGTAAAAAAAAAAATGAACATAATTAACATCTATCCAATAAAAAGTGATTTAAGTACAGAGCGCAAGACGGCCGCTTTATCGCATGTCATGCAAGGGCAGAGTTGGGATCCAGCTCAATAGCGATTGACTTTGAAGAGTTCAATAGCACCTACCCATTAACTGTGGTTAAGATTAGCTAATCCATAGGTTCAACAATCTAACTAGGTTTTAAGAATAATTTTTTTTTTTTTGAAAAAATCAACGTTGGAGGGCAGTTAAAGAGATCTGTGAGTGCGTTTGAACTCTCGCGAGTTCAATACCGGATCCGGTCTCGCAAGGACAATGGAGAATTCGCCGTTTCCAAGTTTCTTTCTCTGATAAAGAAACAGAGCCAGGAACAGCATCCGTACGCCTATAGAGGTACCTATTGCAACTCTGCCCTTGCAGTCGGACAAAGGGTTTACCCTCGGGTCAGCAACAGATCAGGACCAACATCATCTCCGCCCCCCCCCCCCCCCCCCCCCCCCCCCCGGCCCCCCAAAAATTTCCCCATTTTTTCACGTATTCCCGTTCAAAATATTTTTTCCTTTTTTTGTTTTTTTTGTCCACTGATCCGTTGCCTTGCAGTCCCCGTAAACCTCTGCCTTCGACGTCTCCTTACTAACTCCATTAGTAAAATCTAATGTATACTACAGTTTCGCCTTGTGGTGTTATTGTCTTCACTTAAAAAAACCTCTATTAAGTAGTTACTGCGGCTCAGGGAGATTTTTGAAACAAGATTCTATTGTCCATTCGATTCGGCCCCCAGGGGTTTAAAACATGGAAAACAATCACCTCCTCGTTCGGTGACACAAGGAGGGGTGTCTCGGCTCCCATTTTCTTGCCATGTGTCCCCCTTTTAACCCCATTTAACTGTGGTTAAGATTCATCTATCCTTAGGGTTCACCCATCTACCGATTAGTCACCCTAACTCAAAAATATTACATAAAAAGGCATGGTTTGAAAAGTTTTACCAAATAGGGTATGTATCCCAATATTACCCTTACTAGTATTTGGGTTTTATATTATAGGTAAGGGGTAAATATGTCAAAAGCATACCTTTTTTGGTAATAAAAATGCAAAACATGCCTTTTTTGATAAATTTGTCAAAAACATGCCCTTTTAGATAATAAAAAAGAAAATCATGCCCTTTAAGGTGAAGAGCCCAAAATAATATAAAAAAGTTTAACTAAAGGGTTAAAAATAAACTAACCCAAGTTAATGGGAGTTGAAGGGTCGGCTATGTGAGAGCGAGGAGGAATAGTCCTCTCCTCGGCCGACTGGAGGACTATTGCTCTTTTGCTCTTAAAATATAGTCCCTCCCCCCCTCCCCCAAATTTTTTTTAATTTTTATTGTGGCCTCCCAAAATAGAGCCACGCCCAATTTTTGAACTCTCACCAATTGTGGTTAGGATTCACTCACACTTAGGTTTAAGCAATCCATCACTGCTCTTATTAGAATATAACATTCATGAATTTTATGACCACGGTGGACCCATTACTTTAAAAAATAAATAAATAAAAATCTTGGGGCTATGCCCCGAACCCCCCAGCCCCATAATTTTTTCAATATATGTACTTTGGCAAGGAAAAAAACTGCTCAGCCGCCTTTGATTGGATTGCTAACCCAAACATTTGGATTTCTTGTTCTCTGTGCTATCTGCTTGAGAGAGAGAGATTCAGGTCAGATGGTGGTGACGGGAGGTCCGACCGATTTTGTTTATTGGGGGAGAGGCCAAACTGCAAAAATCTGTCTTGAGAGAGAGAATAAAAAGACATTGTTTTTGGAACTGATATATATATATATATATATATATATAATAACAATTTTAATAAAATTTTCGCATCAATTGGGAATGGTTCGGATGATTTCAGAATATTGTGTACAACTCCGAATCATTGAATCGAACGACCGATCAAAATGATAACGAACTTCACGATTTATTAAAGGAATCAATCACGTATTTACAAACTATGAACCCAAATCTCGTCCATCCATTCCATTCTTGAACTAACAATTGTCTCCCTCCTTATTGATAAGAAAAACCGAAACTCTCTTCATTCTTCAATGCTCACAAGGCCATGACCATCTCTTTTCTCTTCCCTTATTCTTCTCTCTTCTCCTTCCCTTTTCTCTTCTTTTCCCCTACTGAGCCAGCTCGAACTATACCTACAATCTGCTTAATTTGGGCTTGCATGAACTCGGCACAAAGCCCGATTTTATTTGTGAATTGAGCTTGGATTCGGGTGCTGGGTCTGAGATTGGGATGGACTGGGCTTGGGCTAAGGTTTTAAATTAGCTCTGAGCTTGTGCTAATTCCAACTTGACCCGATTGCCACCTAGGACTAATATATGGAATCCAAACTGCAAAGTTCTGCTGCAAGGTGTTGGGATTTAAACCACGCGTTTAATCCCTAAACCCTTCGGATCTTGAGAGACTATGAATCACAGAAATCACACAACAAATAGAAAAATTGCAGAGAAGAAAATAGAGACAAAACACACAGATATACGAGCTTCGGCAACGTGCCTACGTCCTCGGGAGCCACACCAATTCATTATATTGAAGATACATAATACACAAAGTTTTTTCTCTCTTCGAAAAATTACGGCCACTTCTCACACTCGTTAAACTTAAAAAATAAGCATACAACTATATGTTTAGGGTTAAACTGTAAAGCCAAAAATACCCCTGCAGAAACGTAAAATATCGATTTTCGTCGCAATCTGGGCCGGGGCACTGCCCCCCCTGCCACCCCCCCGGGCAATCTGCTAAAGGTTGTCTACATTCCCAACAATCTCCCACTTGGATATAACCGAAGCAACACTGAACTCCATATTCTTAAACAAAGTGAATGTAGTGATCTCACCCCTCCTGGTATGGCTCCAATCATTCATCTCTTCAAGCATGAAGGCCAATTGAAGTTGAACACAACTTCAGTTTCTCAATGGTGACTGGCTTGGTCAACATATCTGCTGGATTTTTACTTCCCAAAATCTTCTCTAGTAACAACTCCCCATTCTCTAAAAGCGAGCGAATAAAATGGTACCGCAAGTCAATATGCTTCGTTCTGGCATGGAACACTGGATTCTTGGCAAGGTGTATAGCACTCTGGCTGTCACTGAAAAGAACACTGTTTTCTTGCTTCAGACCCAATTCCTCCAAAAAACTCCTCAACCAAATCATCTCCTTGCTAGCCTCTGTCACGGCTACATACTCAGCTTCTGTCGTGGATAATGTCACTATCTTCTGCAGACGTGAGACCCAACTCATTGCTGTCGAACCCAAAGTATAGATATAACCTGTGGTGCTTCGCCTTGTATCATGATCACCGGCGAAATCAGCATCCACATATCCCTGCAACACCAAATCTTTCCTCCCAAAGCACAGTGGTAAGTCTTTGGTACCTCTTAAATATCTCAATATCCACTTTACTCATTCTCAATGTTGTTTCCCTGGATTGCTAGCATATCTGCTCATAACTCCCACTGCATGGGCTATATCCGGTCTTGTGCAAACCATCGCATACATTAGGCTACCAATGGCTGAGGCATAAGGAACCTTAGTCATGTACTCCTTCTCTGCATCTGTCTTGGGAGACTGCTGCTCAGAAAGTTTAAAGTGACTTCCTAAGGGCGAGCCAACTGCCTTGGCATTTTGCATATTGAATCTTTGGAGTACTCGTTCAATATACTCCGTTTGACTCAACTTCAAAGTACTCTGAGTCCTATCCCTGCCGATCCTCATCCCAAGCATCTATTTCGCTGCACCCAGATCCTTCATAGCAAACTCTTTTGCCAACTGTTGTTTCAACTTGTTTATCTCCTGTAAACAAGATCCTGTTACAAGCATATCATCAACATATAGTAATAAAATAATGTAACTGGACTCAAACCTCTTGAAGTAACAACAGTGATCTGCATTGCACCTTTCGTAGCCATTGCGTTGCATAAAACCATCAAATTTCTTGTACCACTGCCTAGGGGCCTGTTTCAAACCATACAATTCTTGAGTCTACATACCATCTCTTCCTTGCCTTCTTTAATGAAACCAACAGGCTGCTTTATATAGATTTCTTCATCTAAGTCACCATGAAGAAAAACAGTTTTAACATCCAACTGCTTAAGGTAGAGATTCTCAGCAGCTACTAAACTCAATACCACTCTGATAGTGGTCATCTTCACAACTGGAGAAAATATCTCTGTATAATCGACCCCTTCCTTCTGTTGGAAGCCTTTCACAATCAGCCTGGCCTTGTACCTCTTACTACCATCACTCTCTTGCTTAACCCCGTAGTCCCACTTGTTATGTAAAGTTTTCTTCCCTGCAGGGAGCCTCGCCAACTCCCAAGTCTTATTCGAGTGGAGAGAATTCATCTCTTCCTGCATCGCATTCTCCCACTTAATTGACTCACTAACCTGCAAAGCCTCATCATAACTCTCTGGTTCCCTACTGTCTGTCAATAGCAAGTAATAAAGCGATGAGAGATATTTAGGATTAGGTTTAGGTACTCTGGATGACCTCCTCAATTCTATGGTAGGTATGCTAGACTCTGCCTCTGACATTGTCCCCGGAACTGTCTCATCTACCTGACCAGAACTATTCTCAACTCTACTGTCATCTGGAAGCTCCTCCAACTCCAAATTTTTGGCTGTGTCTTCTTCCTTAGTGGTACTCTCACTGTTCAGTTTGTTGTCCCTGTCTTTGTACAATACTCTTTCATCAAATACAACATCTCTATTCCTGATAATCTTCCTATTCTTGTCATCCCAAAAGCGATAACTGAACTCATCAATGCCGTACCCAATGAATGTACACTTCTGTGACTTAGCATCTAGTTTGTCCCTGACATGGTCACCAATATGAACATAAGACACACAACCAAAAACCTTTAAATGCGAGAGATTTACCTCTTTATCACTCCAAACCTCTTCCGGTATCCCAAAGTTCAACGGAACTGATGGCCCATGATTAACCAAGTAAGCTGCTGTATTTACTGCATCTGCCCAAAAACACTTTGGCAACCTTGCATGTAACCGCATGCTCCTAGCACGCTCAGTCAAAGTCCTGTTCATCCTTTCTGCAATACCATCATGCTGCGGTGTGCCTGGAGGGGTCCTCTCTAAACGAATCTCATTCAGAGCACATGCCTTCTTGAACTCCCCCAGCTCATACTCTCCACCATTATCTGATCTCAAACACTTCACTTTCAAATTTGTTTCATTCTCAACCATGGCTTTCCACTTCTTGAAGATCTCAAACACCTCTGACTTGTGCTTCATGAAGTACACCCATACCTTCCTCGAGTGGTCGTCAATAAAGGTAACAAAATACGTCGAGCCACCAAGAGAAGACACGGTAGCTGGACCCCACACATCTGTATGGACAAGCTCTAGCTTGCAAGCCTTAGGGGGCCTGCCACTTTTCTGGAAGCTAACTCTCTTCTGTTTCCTGAAGATGCAATCCTCACACATGTCAATACCCACTGACTCAATGCCTGGTAGCTTTCCTTGTGATTGCAGAACCTTTATTCCATTCTCACTCATGTGTTCCAACCTACTGTGTCACAATTTTGAACTCACCTTGTCATCTGCAATTGCGAGGGTGTCACTCGCATGTGAAGTCAAATAAAGAGTACCATTCTTCCTACCACGGGCAATCACCATGGTACCATTGGAGACTTTCCATGTGTCTCCTGTGAATGTCGAGATATAACCCGCTGTTCCAAGCTGCCCAACTGAAATTAGGTTTCTCTTCAATTTCGGAACGTGTCTGACATCTTTCAAACACCACTTGAATCCATGTGCCTCAATTTGCACATCGCCTCTTCCCACAATACTATAAGGCTCATCGTCTCCCAAGTATACTTTTCCAAAGTCTCCTGCTACATAGTTCTGCATAACCTCTCTATTAGCAGTCGCGTGGAATGAGGCACCTGAATCAATTACCCATGACTCGGCATTACTGTCCATAGCAAGGATAAGTGCGTCATGCACAATATGAGCTTCCTGCTCATTCTTATCATTCTTTGGCGCTTTGCAGGTTGTCGCCATATGGCCCATCTGACCACAATTCCAACATTCACCTTTAATAGGCCGAACTGCAGATTGTGACCTATTTCCCTTCCTGGATTTCGATCGTTTCCTGTTCTGATTCTGACCACCCCATTTTTGGCTTCTGCCTCTCTGCTCGAGACTAAGGGCTGAACCCGAACTACTTGAAGCTTCTATTGATTTTCTTCTGACATTCTCAGTCAAAATCAAACTTACAACCTCACTCAGTTTCAATTTCTCCTTCCCAGCCGAGTTACTGATCGCAGTTACACTTCCCTGCCAACTCTCTGGCAACTGAGACATGATTAACAGAGCTTGAACCTCGTCGTCAAAAGTAATATCGACAGAGGTAAGCTGATCTACTATTGTATTGAATTCACTGAGATGTAACATGAAGGAATGTCCTTTTGTCATCTTAAGGTTCCAAAGTTTTTTAACAAGATGTACCTTATTCGCAGCGGACGGTTGCTCGTACATCTTTGCTAGTGCTGCCATGAGATCTACTGTCGTCTTCTCCTTCAATATATTGTGGGCTACTGTTTTCGCGAGCGACAATCGAACCTGTTCGATTGCCTTCCTGTCAAGGATATCCCAATCTTCATCGGTCTCGTCCTTTCTCTTTCCCTTTTCTTTACCCATCAATGGTCGGTAAAGATCCTTCTGATACAGATAGTCCTCTATCTGCGTCTTCCAGTAAGCGAAATCTGAACCATTGAATTTATCAATTTTCGATTTGCCTTCTTCAGAACCCATAGCTCCCACTGCAACCCTAGACTGCTCGAACAAACTTCGATCTGCAAATCTGTCGAACACCTTTTGCGCAACCTACGCTCTGATACCAGTTGTTGGGATTTAAACCACGCGTTTAATCCCTAAACCCTTCGGATCTTGAGAGACTATGAATCACAGAAATCACACAACAAATAGAAAAATTGCAGAGAAGAAAATAGAGACAAAACACACGGATATACGAGGTTTGGCAACGTGCTTACGTCATCGGGAGTCACACCAATTCACTATATTGAAGATACAGAATACACATAGTTTTTTCTCTCTTCGAAAAATTACAGTCACTTCTCACACTCGTTAAACCTAAAAAATAAGCATACAACTATATGTTTAGGGTTAAACTGTAAAGCCAAAAATACCCCTGCAGAAACGTAAAATATCGATTTTCGTTGCAATCTGGGCCGGGGCGCTGCTCCCCTGCCACCCCGGGCAATCTGCTAAAGGTTGTCTACATTCCCAACACAAGGGTGGTTTGGCATCAAAGTGGCTCAAAAGTAAAGTGAGGATGCCATTAGATTTAAGGGTTAGGTTTATATTCCTTTCCAAATCCCAGCCCAAAAATCCGTGTCATCTTGCTTCTGCAGCTGGTCTGCTGCATTATCACTAATGCTGTGATCTGAGTCAGTTGCATAATTCTTCTGCAGCATAAAACCTGTAGAAAAAAAAACGAAAGTATGCTAGCCACCATTTAGCTTACGTTGAAAATGTTTACGCTATTCCACTTGAGACTCTATCAGTCCGTTCGTTTGCGAAAAATGTGCTAAATTTCATGGGGAGCTCTGCATCATGTGGAGCTCCTTTTGGCAAATGTGTAATTACTCATAATTACGCATGATATTTAAACAAAAAAAGAAATTGAAGGAAAAGCCTGAAATCCCTAGCATTCATGCAAGGTTTCGGCCCTTTCATTTTCAGTAGCAAAGTCCTGGAAAAAATAAGGCTATTTTAAAAGAAAATAAAATTAAATTAAATACAATGGACCCTCTTATAATTAATAACCTTGGTGGAAATAAATTATATTAATTATAATTTCTCTCGCTTTCTTTCAACTTTGTTTTCATCCTTTTATTAAAAAAAAAGGTAAATGCTTTTGAGACCCCAAGAGAGTCGAGACCGGGATTTCATATGGGGCCCACCATATGAATGAGGGCCCCACCTGAAATACCTTGCATTCATGCAAGGTCTCGGCCCTTTCATTTTCAGTAGCAAAGTCCCGGAAAAAATAAGGTTGTTTTAAAAGAAAATAAAATTAAATACAGTAAACCCTCTTATAATTAATAACCCCTCTTATAATTAATAACTTTGGTGGAAATAAATTATATTAATTATAAGAAAATATTATATATAAGAATCATTATAATGATCCATCAAAAAAAAAATTCATAATTTCTTTGAATGTATTGTATTTTCCATATAAGCTTCATGTATGTACAAATGTATAAGGTTAGTATATGATAATTTTAGTGTGACAAAGTTAGCATCTTTTTTAAAGAGAAGAAACATTTTTTTATTTTGGGAAGGGACAAAATTTCTTTTGAACTTTATTTTTCGTGGAATTCTCCTTTTAACTTTTGTTAATTATTTTGAAGCCCTAATACAATAATTTTTTTAGTTTTTTCTTTCAAAAATATCTAAAATATTTTTATCCCTTTCTCTTTTTATACATAAACCATCGTAAAGTGTTTATAAGATTCATATAACTATGTATTAATATAGTATAAAACATCTCTTATAATTAATAATATACTAGAATTTTCTTAAAAAATTATTAAATAGCAAGTATAAGAGATTATTAATTATACAGTATAAAACCAAGTTGATTCATTACAAATTTATTAATTATTAGAGATTATTAAGTTATAAAACATTAATTATAAGAGCGCCTACTGTATCTTGAATTCTCATT
The DNA here is from genome assembly GCA_015143295.1 of Tetracentron sinense. Taxonomy (NCBI): domain Eukaryota; kingdom Viridiplantae; phylum Streptophyta; class Magnoliopsida; order Trochodendrales; family Trochodendraceae; genus Tetracentron; species Tetracentron sinense. Next base: position 24,541 of record JABCRI010000943.1, read on the forward strand.
TTACCTTAAAACTAATGTCACATTATTCATTATAAGTCATAAAAAAAAAAAAAATTATAGTAAGGGTAATTTTGGAAGACAAACTCACTTTCTTTTCGTCCGTATCAAACACTCACGAGAAAAACATATTCTTTTCTCTCCCAGTTTCCTTTCTATATTACTTTCTCCCATTTTTTTTCACCAAGTTATTCCAAAACAAACGTACCCTAATTGCTCATGTGGCATACTTGTGACTTTTTTTTCCACTGATTTGTTGCTCTCCAGAGATACTCTGGTGCTGGTGCTTACCAGAGTAAACCCTTTGCCCTTTCCCTTCTTTTATGCAGAGTTGTGCGGCCCTTGATCCAGCTCACTAAGGGAGATTAGTACAGAATTAATAAAAAATCGTAACACGAGACCAACAATGTTTACATAGCTCAGAGAAACTTGAGAGCAATGATCGTTTTCTAGTTTATGAAAAGCTTCAAGCTTATCTAGCCATCTCAGTCGTGCTACTCATCAGCATGAAACAAATACAGTAAGATTTGAGAGGAATCAAGAGATGTTAATAAGCCAGAAATATTTACAATCCTTGAAGCTTCCATTCCTTCTAAGAAATTGCACGAAACTTCCAAAAACACAATCCTTTTGGAATATCGATTAACATATATAGAACAGATTTCCAGCCATATGTCTTCTAACAAAAAAGCAAAGGGATGCATTCAGAAACTGAAAACAGATTTTTTTCAAACCAAACCCACATCAAAACAAGCCCCAAAATCTTCGGAAATACCAAATTAGCTGCCCCAATTAGGTATATCAGTAACATCTTCAATTCCCCTTCTTACCAAGGAAGACATGGGTGAGAACTGTAGTCGACTGAAACGAAGCCCTCAGCAATTCCAAACCCTACCAACAACCAAACCAAATGTAATAAAACAACAATGTACGAGAGAGATCCGTCAGTGTAGTCTTCAAAAGAAGAAGAAAAAAAAAAGATCAATATATTTGTGTTTCCTTCCTCACCTCCTGCATTCCAAAATCAACCTCCATCTCTTCAAGTGAACTTAAATCCTTGACGTTGAACTTGTTGAGGAGAGTAATGCTGGAGATGGTGGACATGGGCGTCACCACCAAATCATCCATTACCATGTACGTAACCACGCCCTTCACATAACCTCCTTCACCGGTAGAGGACGATGCATTGGCAGTAGTACTGTTGGGATCAACGTATGTAAGCTCGGAGGACATTTTGCGATTACAGTTTGGACAATTGGTACTGGGATTGTCGGTTACTCGATTGCTACAATTGCTGCACCGGTAGTATTTTCTGGCCGTTGAGGCATCAGTGCAGGGCAACAGGAGAGGTATCTGGGAGACAGATGTTGCTGATACGGGATTCAAGAGACGGTCCTTGTTTTGGTTGGGTTGCATATAGGTGTTGCTCAACTTCTTAACACTCTCGTAAAGATTAGCTAAGCAGCCTCCCATGCTATGACTCTTGTGCAGCCTTACAACCGTTCCAACAGGTAAGGATAAGAGGTTGAAGAGGAAATCCACGAAGTCCTTACCAACCTCGGCGAAAAGGACTTTCTGGGCCTTGTTGTCTATCAGAAGCTTCAATCTCAGCCGTGGCGTTGCCATGGCGCTGTGGTGACTCAGAATTCTAATCTCTGTCTTGGGTATCAGGCTTGTTTCCCTCTGATGTTGGTGATGGTGAAAGTGGGAAATAGGTGTGAGCAATAATTATTGCAAGTGTGGATTCCTGATGGAATACTGCCGTTCACCTATCCATCAGCAAGCGTATCACCTTTCCCAACTCACTTATTGCCCTTTTCTTTACGGCATCAGATTGTCTCGGGCTTCGACCCAACCATCATTTCATTTTCGCCCCGCTGCCAAATCATCTCCGGTGATAACCGGATTTGCCAAATCCGGTTTTCACCCGTAGAGGTCACCACGTGTCTCCTTTGACACCCCTTAACCTTCGGTAAGGTACACCCACCCCTAGGATTCACCCACCCATTTTTTTATTTCTTTTATAAATATCAATTCTTTTTTTATAAAATTAAAAAACTGTCTCTAATATTAAAAAAACTCTAAAAAGAGTTTTTTAATTTTAAAAAAAAGAATTAATATTTTAAAAAAAAAACAAAAATGGGTGGGTGATTCCTAGGGGTGGGTGAACCTTACCCACGATTAAGGGGTGTCAAAGGAGACATGTGGCGACCTCTAAGGGTGATTACTGGCAAATCCGGTTATCACCGTAGAGGATTTGACTCATTTCTCTACAAGTTTTTGACTTCTCCCCACTTGATATCTCTCATCCTTTTTATCGCCACATGACCTGTGATGTGTAGAGCCCGAAACCACTTCACTACAAGAAATCTATCAATTAATGACATAAATATTTTCATCTTCAATACGACACTTTCAATTTTTGAGACAAAAATATTTCGTCTCTAATAGTAAAAGCCTGTTAGTGACGAAACATTTCTGTCTCTAATGTTTATTTTGACATTTAATTCATTTTTTAAATAAATTTATCTTTAGATACGAATTTATTTTCATCTCTAATTGTAAAAGACCATTGGTGAATGAATATTTTCATCTCTAATCCATCACTAAAGATTAAAATTTAAATTGAGTTCTTTCCCATAAAAAAATTAGATTTTTCCCCCATTGCGCTTCCGTTTTCCCGCGAGAAAAGAAATCTTTCTCTTACCCATTTTCTTTTCTTCATCCTTTGGTTTTTTTTTCAATTAAGAGGAAAGGGAAAGCAAAGGGGAGAGTTCTCAACCCTCATCATCTTCCTCTTCTTTGGTTCGACTATCAAGAAACCCACCGAATCTCTTCTAAAACCTGGATACAATGGAGGTCGAGTAGGAAGCCACCGGAGCTCCTATCCAAAGGACAATCGATTCCGGAGAGAAGAGATACAATTTAGGGGCATTAAAAAGGACACGTGTTAACCTGTGGGACATAACAGACTCTTTGGAGTTCGGTTACAAAGAGAATTTTGAGTCTTAATACACTTTTATCTCTATCCAATACATTCTTTTTGGATAAATTTGTTTTACGTGAATATACGGAAATTCGTGAGAAACTTGCAATTGTTAAGAATCTGTTTTCTTTTGAACAGCACAAATTTTGGCTACCTGAATAGCAATAAAGCAAGAGAAAACTAGTTTTTCCTTTACTTTACCCAATTTTCTCTTGAAATGAACACAACCAAAGAAAAAGAAAAGAAAAGTAAAAGTAAAACAAATTAAAAAAAAAAAGTATTCTTTGGGAAAAAAGAAAAAAAAAAGAATCTCCATTCAACCTCCGGGTGATCCAAACCTCGGCAGATTTGGAGAACGTTCTCCCTCCTCATCTATCCGGTATGTTGTTCTGCAAGATTTATTTCTAGATCTGGTTTCCTTTTTATTATGGTTAAGATTCACTCACCCTTAGGGTTAAAACATTTAACCTTAGTTTTTAGGAAAGGTAGAGTTCGAAGAAAAGTTCGAGAGGATTACAAGTTTATAAATAATTTGGTTTTGGGAGTATCTAGGGCTTGCACTTTCAATTCATGGTTAGACGGAGAACAAGGTTTGAAATTCCAAAATTTTCGGTGATTTCGGTCGACCAACCCAAACTGAAATCCCAAAAATTGCGGTATCTCGGCGAATTTTCGGATTCCGATTTATTAATATTTTATTAAATATATATGTTAAAGAATAATATTTTATTAAAATTTTATATATTAATATAAATATTATTATTTTATTTTTAAAATTAATATGTAAATTTCATGAAATTTCAATAAAAATATCGAAATATTTCATAATTTTGATTTAAAAAATAAAATAAAAACTATTTAAAAATAAATTTCCGAAGTATCGCCACATGGTTTTGACTTCTCCCCACTTGATATCTCTCCCCCTTTTTATCGCCACATGACCTCTGATGTGTAGAGCCCGAAACCACTTCACTACAAGAAATCTATCGATTAATGACATAAATATTTCCATCTTCAATACATCACTTTTTCAATTTTTAAGACAAAAATATTTCGTCTCTAATAGTAAAAGATCATTAGTGGTGGAATATTTCTGTCTCTAATGCTTATTTTGACATTTAATTCATTTTAAAAATAAATTTATCCTTACATACGAATTTATTTTTGTCTCTAATTGTAAAAGACCATTAGTGACGGAATATTTTCGTCTCTAATCTGTCACTAAAGATTAAAATTTAAATTGAGTTATTTCCCGTAGAAAATTTAGATTTTTCCCCCATTGCGCTTCCGTTTTCCCACCAGAAAAGAAATCCTTCTCTTTCCCATTTTCTTTTCTTCATCTTTTGGTTTTTTTTTCTATTAAGAGGAAAGGGAAAACAAAGGGGAAAGTTCTCAACCCTCATCATCTTCCTCTTCTCTAGTTCGACCATCAAGAAACCCACCGAATCTCTTCTAAAACCTGGATACAATGGAGGTCGAGTTGGAAGCCACCGGAGCTCCTAGCCAAAGGACAATTGATTTCGGGGAGGAGTGACACATATGTAATCGAAGATGGAGTTTTAGAGGTCAGGTTTCAAGCCTTAGAAATCAAAATTTTCTTAATTAATTTATTTTTTAAAATTTTGTTTCTCTTTGGATTTTTAGATATTTCCTTCCTAGTTTCGATGTTTCGCGGCGGAGATCTGTGCTTTGACGATGGATTTCGGGATATTCTTGCATGCATGGGGTAAGTAATCGATTTCCATAGTAGCCAAAGGACAATCGATTTTGGTAATAAGAGTAATAGATCTCTACTCTCTCGCTATTATTCTCTCTCTTCTCTCTCACTTATTCTCCCTTTGTTCTACTCTCTCTCTCTCTATTGTTCTCTCTCTTACTAGAGAGAGGAAAGGGAGAATTGTATTTTTTTATAAAAAAAATAAGTTTTAGAGATGAAAATATTTATGTCCCTAAAAATAAAATACTTTTAGAGACCGAAACTTACCTTCGCTAATTAGCGATAGACGAATTTCTATCTCTAATAACCTTTAGCCACGGTCGCATTAGTAACGACTCGAATCTCCGTCTCTAATAATAATAGTGACTGAAAATTGAGAATTAGTGACAAAAATCTATCGAGCTGGCAGCTGCTAGAGGCAATCTCTTGCCTTTTTCTACACATCATGTATAAGAAAGAAAAATAAAAGAAAAAGAAACTTACGTATCTTTGTTTGGTTGCTAAGAAAGGAAATCAAATAATCTAGTTGGTTGTCAAGAAGAAAAAGCACGAAGAAGAGAGGAAAAAAAAAGAAAAAAGAAAGAAATTTATGTATAAAGAGGGATCCACACCCATGTGCTTTTACCACAAATATGTCTCCCAAAAAAGGACCTTGTATAGAGACTGTTTGGTGTGTGCACATGGCACACAAATCCTATGTGCCCCTTACTAAAAACATGTTATGTGTCCCTAAAATCATCTCACCCTTTTTTACTGTGATTAACGTTGGCACCTTTCGTCCAACTCGTTGCTAAAAAACTAAAAATAAAACTTGTAAGTAAAGAAAAATTAAAACCTAAAAAGAAGGAAAGTTTACAGCATAGGCCTTCGGATTCTCTCTCTTCCCCTCTTTCTTCTCTCTTCCCTTCTATGTAGAAGACATTTTCCTCTATTCTTAATCTACAACATTGATTACACGACTCGTAGTTAATTACTACTGTCTAAATATCTGGATCATCATCATCCATGAAATTCCTTTTTTTTTTTATCCGTGGTCGTTGCTAAATTCTTCCAATAAGACAAGTATCTAGCCAACCAATCTTGAAAGATTGCTTCACGGGTAAATGGCGGGTAAAATGGATAGTCCAAATTGATGTGAATTCACACCATTAGGACTACAAGTGAACTAACGAAAATATCTTGCTTATATGTAACTTGCTTAGAATGGGTAGCCAAATTACCAGACGTATCCAAACTCAGTCAAACATTAGATGTTCTCTCGCAATTTCTTTAGAATATACGCCTTCAGTTGTGTGGGCTAACATTTGGAACCAAAACGTTAACTTTGCTACCACTTATGCCCTTGAAGTTCTCATATTGTTAATGTTCTTATTTCATTTTTCATTCCTGACACGTAAAGGAAAATTTGTAGGCACCTTCTCTAAGTAAATTTTCTTATTTCTTTTTGCTGATGTAAGGAAATTTTGTGGTTAACATTTTCTATTGTAATAATTAGCAAACTTAAAAACAGCTAATGTAGATATGTTCTTAACAAATTGGAAATTATACATTAGTCACACAGCAAGTTATGAAGCATCTAGATGATTTTAAGTTTCCACCATGAGCCAGAACTTCTTAGAATCCTTGGAGTGTTAATTATGATTTAAAATTTGGTTTTAAATTAATAAAACCGGATCATTAGGATCTGGGGATTTGATTTTAATCATGGACTAAAACCCCTAATTAATTTAATTTTTGTTTAGGCTGGGTGTTTAATCTCTTGGAAGAGAGAAAACACACTTTTAGTGCATTTCCCCTAGTTCTTTAGTCCCACATCGGAAAAGTAAAGAAAATCTAAAAAATTTAATTACCCCCTTAATTGCTTAGTTATGAACAACCAAGCATGAGGTGTAGACTTTGACCCACCAATTCCTTTAGACGATAATTAGGGTGCGCTCGCGCTCGCGCATGAGCACGGGCACGGGCACGGGCTCGGGTGCGAGTGCGGTGTGGGCATAGGGGCTTTGGGTGTTATGATGCGCACTTTGCACTTCGCATTGTCGGTTGGGTCCCTATTTATTTTGAGTAAATTAGAACCGTAGATCTAGGTTGACTTTGATCGGATGATCAGTGTGGTTGATTAGAGTCGTCTGATCAAGTCTCAGGCTAGGATAAATAGAGGGCCTTGGGGAGGGTCTGAGAGTTGTTGGAACTCATACCAGAGCCTGATCCGTGAGCCTAGACCACGGAGCAAAGACACCAGTGAGCCAGATCCGTGGACCCAGTCCAGTGAGCCAAGAGGGAGTCCAGTGAGCCACCAGACCAGAGTAGGCGCAACCTAGTCCAGTCTACTCCGAGTTAGCCATGATCCATCAAGATGACTTCATACCAGAGACCTCTTAGGAGGACCCTAACCTGGAGATCTCAATTAATGGTGGTCCTTGAGTTCGATGGAGAAAATGGTGACCCTGATCCATTATCCAGAGGCCTAGAATCCAGAACCAGACCTAACAGGCTATCCGGATTGATCAAGATCCATGGATACCAGGAAATGGACAGCTTTGTCCAGCTCCTGATGAGGTTGCAGAATGCCTTTGGGCTTCTCAACCGTCCATACTGTTCGGTTACTCGATTTGAGATTTCAGATCAAGTAGAACAATGGATCTGTCCTACATGGACATAACCATCTTGGTGACCATCTGATTTTGGGTGATCCCACCTTATCCACATGATGGACCCAATCAGGGCTATCTTGTGAAATGGGTTAATCTGGACAAGCCTGTTCTTGTAACCAAACAGAACCCGAACTGATAAAATCGGATTAAGTATAATCTTGTCACCAAACAGACTCGGATTAAGTTAAAATGAATTAACTTAAAATCTGTAACCAAACGAGACCTAATACAGAATTGATTCTGGCCAAACCAGAATCAGATTCTGTGCAGAATCGATTCTGGACAGAACCAGAATTTGTAACCAAACAGAATAGGAGTAAACCTAATCTGGAATAGGTTAAACCATGATTAGACCAAACCAGAATAGACCTAACCTTGTAACCAAACAGACCCTTAAACCCTAAGGGGTAAAATTGTAATTTTGAAAATTATCCAATTAATTAGATTATCTCTTACTGTAAATCCGATGAGACTTTAGGACACTTGGATAATTAGGCAAACCCTAATTAAATGGATATACATATAATTATATATTTATTTTAAAGGGCATCCTAAAGGAAGATCAGTATCCCGTCTTCTACCGAGTAGTGCAAACTCGTTGGGAAGACTGGAGAGAATCCGAGCTGAATTGTATCTCGGAGATAGAGCTGCCACATTCCTTGCACATGAGAGGCTTCGACTATCTTCAAGAAAGACTCACTTGTAGTGCCTCTTAGCGAAGCGATTCTCTACCTTAAATATTTAATTGCTTATTTAATTAACTGCATTATTATATGTTTGTATTTGCTAAGTGGCTATGTGTGTAGGGATTTAGCCCAATTACACCAACATGGAGTGGTTCCACTCTTTTTAAAATTTCAATTTATCACATGAGATCTACCGCATGGAGTGGTTCCACTCTTTAAGCCTCACTGTTAGTCTTCTAAACCCCTGTGGCTCAGCAACCTTTTTTGAGCTTTTGTGAAAGGAAGAACTAGAAGAGGGGAAGAGATAAGAAAGAGGGGGAGAGAAGCCGAAGGTGCATGCCAACAACTTTTCTTCTTTTTAGGTTTTCATTTTTCCTTTTTGGTTTTTTTTAGCAACAAGTTGGACGGAAGGTGCAAACGTCAATCACACTAAAATGAGTGAGATGATTTACGGACACATGACATGTTTTAGTAAGGGGCACACAGGATCTGTATGCAATGTTGCACACGCCAAACAGTCTCCCTTGGTTGTTGTCATTGTAAGGGTGTATCGGTAAAGTGTTTAAAGTTCGAATCGTGATTCTCTCAAGTTGTATCCAGATAGAGCCCGGTTACAACACAAAAGCGACTTTATTTGATCTTTTAAATCTTTTTAACAATTTTATTCTTTAGAGTTTTTTTTTTCTAAAATCCAAGGTTAGATATGGTTGAACCCCAAGAATTAGTGAATCTTAACCACAATTTAGGGGCATTAAAAAGGGCATGTGTTGAAGGACGTAACAGATTCCTTGAAGTTCAGTTACAACATGAGAGAATTTTGAGTCTAAAACTTCAATACACTTTTATCTCTATCCAATAAACATTCTTTTTGGATAAATTTGTTTTACGTAAATATACGGGAATTCGCGAGAAACTTGCTACTGTTAAGAATCTGTTTTGTCTAGAAAAGCGCTAATTCGGGCCACCTGAATAGCAATAAAGCAAGACAAAGTAGTTTTTCCTTTACTTTTTCCCACTTTCTCTTGAAACGAACACAGCCAAAGAAAAAGAAAAGGAAAGTAAAAATAAAAAAATAGAACAAAAAAAAGAGTAATTTATACATCATTTTTTAGATGCTAAGGAAGGAAAAAAAAAGAGGTCTTGAGGAGTAGTGGAGGCGGGCGGCGTAAAAGTGTTAGTGGTAGTTAGGATTTAGGACAAGACATGAAGTTCGAGATTTTTTCTCTAAATTCAAGCTTTTTATAAGGAAATAAATCCTCAATTTGGAAGAAAATTTGATGCTTATTTTGTCTCATTTTTATTTTCGACAATAATTTTAGGTTGCTGCTACGAGCACACCAACATTTTCTTACCATACACCAATAATTTAAAAAAAAATTATTTTGAGTATCCCCACCCTATGCGCAGCCCAAACCTTCTTCTCCAACTTAATCGTGAATAGGTATTTCCAGCATAGACATTCTTTTCTCTCTCTGTCTCTCTTACTGTTTTGTCTATTTTCCTTAAGAACCAGAGATTCTTCCTCAATTAAAAATATCTTGTAACGATTCCGTTACAGTTGATGCAAGAAAACAATGAATATTTGATGAATTCTCGTTAGAGGGAGGGTTCCACCTCTTGTTCTTGTTAGAGACACTACAAAATTTAAGACTTTTGACGGCGTTTTTAAATCGCCGTAAAAAACCCCAAAAACGCCGTTATAGTTAATAACGGCGTTTTAACCAAAACGCCGTTATTGCCTGCGTCGGGGAAAGTAAAGGCGGCATTTATATTGACGGCATTTGTAAAACGCCGCTGTACATGACCCTATAACGGCGTTTATGAAAACGCCGTTATAGATACCCTTTTACGGCGTTTCTTTAAACGCCGTTACAGACTCACCTTCGACGGCATTTATATATTGGATCTTTGGCGGCATTTTACAAACGCCGTTATAGGGTGACATTCCACGACGTTTTATACCGATATCAATTATGGCGTTTTAAAACGTCGCGAATAGTCATGACATAAAAAAAATTGAAAATATTTTTTCTATTTTTTTAAACCTGTTTTGTACCTGTCAATAATATAAATTTTTTTTTTACCTGTCAACAATATTTTTTTACCTATGTTGTACCTTTCAACAATATAAAATAAACAAAATAGTGTCCATAATGACATTATATATAAAAAGAACCAAAACCTACATGGAAATCAGTATAAAATAAATACATCCAATCACATGTAATAATACAATACACATGTCTATAAAAAAAGTGTTAATAAATCGTATTCCAACTATCTTCATCTCATTGGTTCCCTCCCACACCTCTAAAACTCGACAGGTGTGTGCTCCCTGCTCCCTCCTACAACACAATTAAATAAAATTATTTATTAGAATATTGAAATGATAAAATTTACAGATTTCATAATTAATATGCAAAGAAAGTTCAAAAAATATATTGATTAAATAGTAAAGTCACTAGGAAAGAACTCAGGTTTAAGCATGTACATGATTAGGTATCTTAGACTGAAAAAAGTTGGCGAGACAGTCTCTGAATATAGCTAGAGAGGATCCACATCTAATGTTGTACTGGCACATCATGTCAGTGGTTACTAATATGATACCATGTTGAATTTTAGGCAACTAGCTCAGTTGCTAATCCTTATTCAAGGTGGGGGCAAAATACATTGTATCATAAGTGTGGCTCATTACTATCACAATCTTTAGTAGATTATGATTATATTTAGCATGGCATTTAGAACTTACAAGTAAAATCATTCATAGACCACAATTTTACAGTCTATAAGACACGGACTGGAGACCACCCCCATAACAGCAATAGTCAGTCTCACTGAGAGCTTCTCTACCACACACATAGTATGCATGCTTATCGATACTCATTACTCATTTAAGACATTTAAGAGAGAGAGAGAGAACCTTAGTTTCAGGAGGTGCAGTATTAGTAGCGATAGACATGCACAAATGCTGCCTAACCATCTTAGCAAGGTCAAATAATCAAAACACTTGTGTCAAAAGAAATTGGCATACAAGTGGATATCATGTCTAAAATCTCTGCCAAGATGGACAAGGCTTAAAAGGTCTTGCCCCAATCGACTGCCAGAGACACCTGCCGAATCACCCTATGTTAGGAAGTCAGAAGAGGAGAGTTATGTACAAGGATTGGAGGAAACTGATGATTTGGATCTCAAGGATGCAACTTCGACCTTGCCCCAATCGACTGAAGAATTTGAGTGGGGCGGCAACATCAGTTTTGTTCTGAAGAAGGTACCCTATCCTATGCTTTGTGTAAATTGAATATCCCTAATAAACAAGAGAAATGATAACTAATTTGTTAAGATTTATTCATCCCTCGGGTTATCTATCTAATCTTGATTTTTAGAAAAAAATTTATATAATATTTATCACAATTTAGTTAAGCTTAATCAAGTTTATAAAAGGATTAAAAGGGACATCTAATTACTTAAACTGAAATCAACACCAGAATTTTAATTAGTAAAAAAAAACTAACCATAGTTAACATGCTGACTTACAAATTAAACTAACCATATAGTATATTAAAGCTAACCACATTAACTCTACCAACAACTAACAGATTTTATGTAGGAGGATGGCAAGGTGGCCACAGCAGTCTGGGCGTGCGGCAACTGGATGAAGGCATATGTCATTGTTGGCGTATAGAGCTAGGGGCAGCTACTATTTGGTGTGTTTGATGTAGGAGGATGGCAAGGTAGTTGCTTGCTGCTACTAGGTATGTGACAGAGGGTCATACATGGGCTGTTTGGAAACTGAACTGGGGATTTTTGAGGTGATATTTTGGGCCTGCACAGGTGCTACCCTCGGCTATAGGTGGGGCAATTGCTGCTGTATGGACTGAACAAAGGGGATAAGGGGCAGCTCTAATGGAATATCTGACACCAAAGCACCTAATATGGCTGCTGCGTTTTTGCCCGAGACAGAGAGTGGACACGGCTACTAGAGGCGTCACAGGTGGAAGGGGGCAGCAACTTTCAATGGCTATGGACAAAGTTGAATGATGCAAGGGACTTTAGGTGGGAATAAGGACTGAACAAGAGGTTCTTTGGGTGGGAATGTTAACCATTGGCACATGGCTACCCCCACAGTGTGCCAATGGTTAACATGCAATGGATGATCATCATCAACAGTTCATGGGAACAAGAACTTTGCATGTGATCACCGGACCAAAATACCAGTCCACCACCCCCACAGTGTGCCAATGGTTGCGTTTCTCTCAACTTGCCAACTTGCTCTCTCTAATGAATATATTCATAAATGAAATTTTGTATCGTGGACTTCCTCTGATTGGGTATCACTGGCAGAGAAACGCGGATCAGAATATTCATATACACACACACACAAAGAAAGATCAGATGGGTTTGAGGATGGGTATGGCTGGATATGTCCTTCTTCTTGTTGTGGGTGCAGCCCTTCTACATTGCACAGCGGCACAGACAACACATGTGGTCGGAGATAGCATGGGGTGGGTCATTCCCCCTGCTCTATGAAAGTTGAGTTGCGTATCTCTGATGATTTTGAAGGCGATTTGATCGGGAGGTAAGAAAGAATTGCTGAAAATTCTGTTGTTCCTTTCGATCCATTTATGATAGATAGTAGCACAAAAAACGACTCTCTTGATGTTTGATATAAGAGAATTTCCTTGAAACGAGGTAGCAGCCCAAGCCAATTGAATGTCCCAAGGTTGAATCTAGCGGTTGCTATAGTGGCACTTGCTTAAAAAATACTTCCAAATTTTGTTAGTGTAGCAACAATCAAAGAAAAGATGTGGGATGTTCTCTGAATTTGATCGACAAAAAGAAGCACCTGGACCTCTGAATGATGCACCTGGAGCTTATCTTGGGTTTGTAGACTAGTGGAGAAAGCAAACCTGGAGATAAACGAATGTCGAGGGACATGATTTCGGCCCAGAGAAGGTTGTGCCAATGGGCTAAAGGCTGGACAGAGCAGATACTGTTCAAGGCTGATTTCAGAGAATAGGAGCCAGCAACCTTTTTGAGATCATTCCAAATAACTTGGTCTTCGTTGAGGGCTGAGTTAATGGCGACATTTTGAAATCATTCCAAACATCAATAGGAGCAACTGAATTTGCAGGGGGAAGGTGACCACTCATTGTTCGAGATCAGCTCAGCAACCTTGGCTATATGGACTCAAATTTAATTCCTTGTTTTTCATACTAATTGATCTAATTTTCTAGAGAAATATGTCAAAAGTTTATGCATTATTCCTATGAAAATTAATGTTTGATATCTTGAATAAGAAAACTCATTTATTTAGTTCTTTTTTTTTTTTTTTCTGTAAGTGCCTTATAATAATCCTTTTCAAAATTTCTGTTTATACATACATGTCCATTAAAATCTAATCTAAGACCAAAAACTAACTGTTTTTTACTTCAATTTTTTCTGTGCATTTGAATAGTTTATTTTTTATTTTTGGATTATGTATTCTGTTTCCTTTTGCTTCATTTCTTTTTACTTTCCACCTTTTTTGTTTATACTTTCCACCTTGCCAAGGAGTCACAGTCCTAATTTTCTTAACATTAAAATTAACTATCACCCACCACCACCATCACCCACAACCACCATACACCACCACTACCCTCATTATATATAATGTAATTAAAATGATAACTAAAATCTTTTTAAATTAGCATTTACCTTTGGAGACACATGTGGTGCTGGAGTACCCTGACCTGCAACCTGTTGTGAACAAATTGAATAAATAAATGAATTAATATCTAAATTTAAAAAATGATTATTTAATGCTTGTTGGTATATATACCTGCTGCCCCTGTAAGAACTGGTTGAACATCCGTTGCATTTCATTGAGCTGAGTTTGTTGGGCTTCAATCTGAGCTTTTTGGGCCTCCACCTGAGATTTCGTCGCCTCAAGTTCATCCCTTAGCATCCGAGTCTCGCCAGATGAGGAGCCCATAGCACCGGAATGGCTCGAAGATGACCCCCATAACCTGGTGGGAGTCGGGCCCAATCCACATCCACGGATGCGTCCATCTCTCTCAGGCCCCATGACCTGAGAGAGAACATCATTTCGGCCCGTGCTATCTTCTTGCGAGCCAACCGGTAATTGGCTAAGGAGATCCTTCAACTTGTTCTGCAAACATTTTGAAATAATTACTATCTCGAATTTCAATTAAAGTGTTATATGATATAATGAATATTTAAATTACTTACAATCGTTTCTCCTGCTTGAGAGTTGACTGGCAATCCATCCTTCTTAGTGTGGGTCTTTATCTAGACCTCAACACGGCCCGGAGCTATCCCTGATGGACTCGCCAATCGCTATGGCAGTGACAATAGTAGAACAACAAATTTTTAACCCATTTGCATCAAATTGTGATATAAATTATTAGAATGAAACCGCATACCTCCTCCTCTCTGATATAAAGCATGTTACGTCCCTTCGTGCAAGAAATTCGATATCCAGTGCATTAAGTTCTTTCCCATTCATAGTTGAATAATAATTAATTCCGAGAACAGTGTAGATTATAGCTAGAAAAAAATGATTTTTTTTTCTTTTGTACCCAATCACAGAGTATACCTCACACAATTTCTTCCATCAGACAAGCACTGCAAATATATCATTCCATCGGAAGATAAAACCCTAAAAATCATCCAAAACCCAAAATAGGAAGAAAAAAAAAACCTTATTTTTACAATATCTAGTTATTATTACAAGAACATCGTTGCTCAAACCCTAGAAATCATCAAAAGCTCCACATTTGAGAATCCAACACCATGTGAAGAAACGAGAACAATGTAACAAACAGCTAAGAAAGCTTACCTGGAGAGAGATACTCGGGGTTGAAAAGCTCGATAATGGCGGATTTGGGAATTCAGAATCAGATCTATACAGATCGAATGGTACGCATGTTTTCGTTTTCGCGCCTTGGATTTCACAGATCGTCTATGAAATTTGCAGAGAAATGGGGAAGAAGAGATTTTTTTTATTTTTTTTGACGATTCGAGCCAATCGGTTTTCGACGATTCGAGCGGAGATGAAAAAGATTAAAAAAACATAACACTCGAAACACTCGCAACCCAAAACCCTAGAAACACAACCTCTTCAAAAAAATCAAACTGAAGATTTTTTATAAAAACAAATGAGACCTTGATCAGGATCGTATCACCACAACCGAATTATCATCGTTTATTGCCTCATCAACAACAAGACGATTCATCGCCTCCTAACGTTCTAGAATTGAAGTACTAAAATCCTTATTCGGTCCCTTCCTGCAATTCACAAAACCCACCATCGGATTCCCATAAACCCTAAAGTAAACGGTAAATAAGATTCTCAACCACAAAAAAACACCCAACACGTCATTACAAAATGATCAAAACCCGATATTTCATTGATCTGAATATTAGTATATTACATCACAAAAGCTTTTAAAACAAAAAGGAACGCGCAATTAAAACCCTAATACTAATTTTTCATAAAACAGGGGAGAAACTAGAAGAAGATTAAAAAAAATACCTCAGTTCCGGCGATGTTGGACGGTCGGAGATGAATGGCGGAGATAACAACCAAAACCCTTTTTTTTTTTTTTTTCTGAAAACTAAAGGAGCCGAAGGCGGAGCATGGCCGGAGAAGGTGACCGGAGCTTGGAGCACGGAGCAGGGGAGCCGGAGAAGGTGGCCGGAGCTTGGAGCACGGAGCAGGGGAGCCGAAGCAGAGAGGAAGGGAAAAAATGGAGGGAAAGAGACGAGGGAAAGGCTCGGGACCTAAAACCCCAAATACGAGGCTTTTCACGGCGTTTTCTTAAAAACGCCATAAAAGGCCCTTTACTACCGCCTCGATTGGGGAATTTCGGCAAGGCTTCCATGGCATTTCTTTTAAAAACGCCGTCATAGATTCCCCAACAACGGCATTTTTTATAAAACGCCGTAAAAAAGTCTTCCCGCCACCTCATCAGCGGCATTTATATAGAAACGCCGTGTTTTAATGCCTTTCGAAGCGTTTTTTATTAAACGCCGTTAAAAAATTGCCACTAAAGCCCTATTTTTTTGTAGTGAGAGAGAACAACATCTCCTAAGATCCGTGATTGAATCAGGAAAAATCCTTGCTATTCAATAAAAGTGTTTACATTGTATATAAAGACTATTCTCCCCTAATGTTTTAGAAACTACCTATCTAATATTCCCCACTTATTTAGCAACAGACCTTATCCCTAAGATCTATCCAACAATTGCATACTTAGAAAAGGAAACTAACAACGTGTGGGGTTGTAACATTCCATCCTTCATCGAAACAACATTGTCCTCAAGGTTGGAAACCTGGATAACGCTCCTGAATAGATTGCCACATTTCCCATGTTGCGTCTTCAATTGGAAGATTAGCCCATTTGATCAATACTTGAGTGACAGCTTTGTTGTTTTTCTTCACTGACCGACGATCAAGGATGGTTTCTAGCACCAATTCTACTATCCCAACGTCTGAATAAGCTGGCAAAGTAACAGAAACGACTGATTGATTACCGATCTTCTTTTTGAGGCAAGAAACATAGAACACCAGATGAATACGTGCTTTAGCTGGCAACTCGATCGAGTTTGTATGCTACAATGCCAACCTTCTCAAGAACCTTATAAGGTCCAAAAAAATGAGGTGCTAATTTTGTCGAATTACGTAGCGCCACAAAATATTGTCAATAAAGTTGTAATCGAAGATAGACCATGTCACCTATTTCAAATGAGCATTCCGTGCGCCTTTTGTCAGCTTGGAGCTTCATCCGAGATTGGGCCGTTGTGAGGATCTCCTTCAAGAGTCGAAGGATGCTGTCCCGTTTTCACAGTTCTTGTTCCACATGATAGACTGTGGTGGTGCCTTGGGCATAAGCTTCAATTGTTGGAGGCGGCTGTCCATAAACAACTTCATACGGCGTCATCTTAATGGATTCATGAAAGGAAATGTTATAACTCCATTCAGCCCATGGTAACCATCACATCCAATTTAGTGGTTGTTGACTAGAAAAATAGCGTAAATAGGTCTCCACACAATGGTTAACCCTCTCAGTTTGTCCATCTGTTTGAGGATGATAGGCGGAGCTCATTAACAACTCTTTTCCTTGCAAACGAAAAAATTCTTTCCAAAAAGCACTTGTAAAAACAGCATCGCGGTCACAAACAATGGAGTTGGGCATGCCATGTAGTTTGAAAATGTGTTCAACGAAGACTTGTGCTACTTGAGCCGCATTATACGGATGCGATAAGGGAATAAAGTGAGCATATTTACTCAATCGATCGACTACCACAAATATCACCTGCTTACCATTTGAAGGAGGTAGCCCATCAATGAAGTCTATTGATATATCGGTCCATTTGCGTGAAGGAATCGGAAAGGGCTGGAGTAGTCTTAGTGAAGCAACCGATTCAGTTTTGTTTCGCTGGCAAACGTCACAAGCAGCAATATAGTCTTTTACGTCTCGCTTCATACCCCGCCAATAGAATAGGCGACGGATGCGTTTGATGGTTTTCAAGTACTCCACATGGCCATCCTCTAAGGAGTCATGCATTTGTTGCATTAGAGGCTTTTTGACATCTGTATTTGAATCTAGCACCAACCTGCCTTTGTATCTTAAGTGGCCATGTTCAATGGTGTAGCTAGGGTAGTCAGATGATCCAGCTTGAATCTTCTGGATAATACCAACCACATGTGGACTATTTGCCATCTCCAAAATTAGGTCTTGTAACCAACGTAATTCTGGTATGAAAATGGCTACTAGTGAGGCGTCTGTGGTGAACCGAGAGAGTGCATCGGCAACATAATTTTTAGACCCCTTCTTATAAATTACTTCGTAGTCATAGCCCAATAACTTGGATAGCCATTTTTGTTGTGTTGGAGTTGACACTCTTTGATCCATCATATACTTGAAACTACGATGATCCGTTCGAATTGTGAAGTGACGTCCAATCAAATAAGGTCTCCACTTCGTGATGGCAAGCATTTCCTTCTCATAAGTGGAGAAACCTCAGCTGCGTTCAGGAAGTACCTTACCGAGAAGGGCGATCGTTCATGATTCTTGCATTAATACGGCCCCCACTGCCCCCCGAAAGCATCACATTCAATAACAAACAGTTTGGAAAAGTCGGGAAATGCTAGCACCGGGGTTGAAGTCATCGCCTTCTTCAATGCATCGAAAGCTAATTCGGCCAATTCGCCCCATTTGAAAGAGTCTTTCCTTAGTAGGGCTGTTAATGGGGCATTAATATGTCTATAGTTCCGCACAAACTTTTGGTAATAACCCGTGAGGCCGAGAAATCCGCGTAAGGCCTTAATGGTTGGGGGCTGAGGCCAATCTACCATGCATTGCACCTTATTCGGATCGGCAACCACCCCTTGCCCAAAATTCGAGCCAATAAACACACAGTTACCTCCGTCCCAGCTTGGTTCCCCTTCACCATGCACCACTAATGCCACAGATTCCAGCTACAGTTCTCCCATGTTGTCTCCAATTGCACTGCCTCAACCTCCATCTCCATTGGTTCAGCCGGTCACTGCTCCACCAAACTAGCTTATAGTTGATCTAAATCAGCCCCCGTCCATCTGCATCCCTACTGCTCCTTTACAACAACATGCTCACAGGACGAGACTCTTCCTGGTCCACCGAAGAGTCTCCTCAGCTCACGCCATCTAATTTCTCAAGCCTTTCTAGCAGCTTGCAGCCCTGGTCTTGACACTCCAACATGTTTCAGTTAGGCCAACAAGGATGAAAAACGGCGTGTTGCTATGGTGGATGAGTTTAATGCATTGATCCGCACAAAACTTGGTCCTTAGTTCCCTTCAATAGCACCATGAATCTTGTCGGCTACAAATGGATCTTTTGCATCAAGCAGAATGCCGAAGGAAAGAATGAAAGGTACAAAGCACGTTTAGTTGCTAAGGGTTTTAACCAACAAGCAGACATTGATTATGATGAGACATTCAGTCCAATGGTTAACCCATCAACTATCCACATTGTTCTATCCATTGCTATTACTCGCAATTGGGCCATTCGACAACTCGATGTCAAAAATGCATTCTTGAATGGAGATCTTCAAGAGAATGTTTTCATGTCACAACCTCCCGACTTCAATGATAGTGCTCATCCTCAATTTGTTTGTCAGCTACACAAAGCCCTCTACGGTCTCAAACAAGCGCCACACGCTTGGTTCCACAAGTTCAGCACCTACCTCTTGGAATTTGGCTTTCGTTGTAGCAAAGTGGATACCTCCATGTTCATATTTCACTCCAATAAGGGTACGATCATCCTTCTCCTTTATGTCAATGATATCATTTTAACCGGAAACAATACTTTCTTAATCATGGAGTTTATATCTCGCATCAACCGCGTTTTTGAGATGAAAGACTTGGGTAATTTACATTCTTTTTATTGGGATGGAGGCTGCAAGGAAAGACAAGGGTAATCTTCTCCTCACCCAAAATAATTACTCCAGATCATTGCTGGACAAATATGGTTTAATGGGTGCAAAGCCAACCGCAACACCTATTGGATCCGGATCAAAACTCTCCCTTCATCAAGATGTTTATCGAGCTGATCGAACAATTTATCGCCAACTAGTTGGTGCATTACAGCATCTCACATTCATTCGTCCAGATATCACTTATGTTGTCAATCAAGTGTCCCTCTTCATGCACAAGCCTACAGACATCCACTTTACCGCTACAAAGAGGATACTCTGCTACATCAAATTAAAGGAACCTTGGGTGAAGGACTTAACTTCCTTCCAACATCATCCCTCACGATTTCAGCATTCTTTGATGCTGACTGGGCAGGAAATCCTGACAATCGGCGATCAACCACCGGGTACTGTGTTTTTCTTGGATCAAATTTAATTACATGGGGTGCCAAGAAACAACGTACAATATCTCGATCTACCGCCAAAACTGAATATCGAGCTCTAGCCTCTACTACAGTTGATATCTTATGGGTGCGTTCTATTCTTCGTGATCTTGGATTGTTTCTCTTGTATCCATCTATTATCTACTGTGACAACATCAGTGCAACATACATGACTGCTAATCCCATTCTTCATGCACGAAGCAAACACATAGAAATAGACTATCATTTCATACGTGAACGGGTAGTCATGGGTGATGTCCATGTGCAATTCGTTTCAACTCACAATCAAATTGCCGACTTATTCACAAAAAAGGACTTCCGAAGGTGAAATTTCGATTTTTTAAGACCAAACTTATGGTTCACCCACCATACGTTTGTGAGGGAGTGTTAGAGTTCTATGAGAATAAGACTCTCTAAGATCTTATCTGCTCATCTAACGCAATGGTAATCAATTCTTGTATCTATCTATAAGTCTGTAAGCTCTCAGTCATTGTATCCAAATACACCTCTGTAAGCAATGTGTAACTCAATCACTATATATATGAGAGATCATCCCACATCAGAGTAATCTGGTTTTCCTCCAACTCTCACAATCCTTTAATATATATATATATATATATATATATATAGAGAGAGAGAGAGAGAGAGAGAGAGAGAGAGTAGGCTCATACATAGTAAGTAATTCAGTGTACGCCAAAAATTCAGTAGAGAAATTATTCACGTATAATTCGGAATACTCATTTAATATTTCGATAAAAAATTCAGTGAAAAAAATACAGGACTTTAAAAGTGCGGTACAAAAAATAATTTGAGTATAATTCATATCAAGAAAATTTTGTTCGAAAATCAGCTACACATAAAATACATGTATTATTTTTTATCCAGATTTTAATGCGATCGAATAGATAAAGATAAGTGACCTGCACATATAATCAAAATATAAGATAGATAGATAAACCAAAGTTAAGGATTAAATACATGTAAACTAGAAATTTTAAGATAAAAAAATGAACATAATTAACATCTATCCAATGAAAAGTGGTTTAAGTACAAAGCAAGACGGCCACTTTACCGCATGTCATGCAAGGACAGAGTTGGGATCCTATTCAATAGCGAGTAAACTTTGGAGAGTTCAATCGCACCTAACCATTAACTGTGGTTAAGATTAACTAATCCATAGGTTCAACAATCTATTTTTCTTTTAAAAAATCAACGTTATAACTATTTAACAAAAGTTAAAGACGGCAGTTAAAGAGATCAGTGAGTGCGTTTGAACTCTCGCAAGCTCAATACCGGATCCGGTCTCGCAAGAACAATGGAGCATTCGCCGTTTCCAAGTTTCTTTCTCTAATAAAGAAACGGACTTTGCTACTGAGACCGCGAAAGGGCCGAGACTGTGCAAGCATGCATGGGATATCAGATGGGGACCACGTTCACATGGTTGGCCTCACCTGAAATCCCGTGCATCCATGCATGGTCTTGGAGGTCTCGGCTCTTCTACGGTCTCAAAATCATTTCCCTAAAGAAATAGAGGCAGGAGTAGCATCCATACGCCTATGGAGGTACGTATTGCAACTCTATCCCTTGTAGACCCTGTAAACCTGGAAAAAGATTAGCTCTGGTGGCTGCCCGAGCTAAGCGCTCGGGCATCCACAAACCATAAGGCAGCTGGAGTTTTTAAGGGGAAAGATATCAAATGGGGAGAAGTCAAAATCAAGGGGAGACAATGAAATGACTTCTCACCTAAATTATCGCCAGCTGCCCAATTGTTTGTGGATGCCCGAGCGCTTAGCTCTGGCAGCCACCAGAGCTAATCTTTTTCCTATAAGCCTCTACCTTAGACGTCTCCTTATTGGCCTTGGATTCTCTTGCGAAGCCACAAATTGGTCTCGGGGTTCCATACATTGTGCGACAGTTGGCAAAAAAATGGCGAGAAGTCATTCCATTTTCTCCCCATGATTTTGACTTCTTCCCCTTATTCTCACACTTATGGCCACATGTCTTAATATGTGTGGAGAAGTCAAAATCATGGGGCCCATGATTTTGACTTCACCACTTGTCACCTATTCTATGGAACCCAGAGACAAGCACTTTCTGGCTTCGCCATAGACAATCTGAGGCCCTCCTTACTAAGCCCATTAGTAAAACCTATGACTACATCTTCGCCTTGTGGTGGTGTTGTCTTCACCAAAAAAAAGAAATTTAGTAAAACCTCTATCAAGTATTTACTGCACCTCAAAGGAGATTTTTGAAACAAGATTCTCTTGGCCATTGGATGGTGGTGACGGGAGGTCCGCCCGATTTCGTTGATTGGGAGAGAGGCTGAAGTGCAAAATTCTGTCTTGAGAGAGAGAGATAATAAAAAGGCGGTTTTTCGGGAACTAATATATAAAATAGCATTTTTAATAAAATTTTCGTATCAATCACGAATGGTTCGGATGATTTCAGAATGTTGTGTACAACTCCGAATCATTGAATCGAACGTCCCATTAAAACGATAAAAGAACTTCACGATTCATTAAAAGAATCAATCAATCATGTATTTACTAACTATAGACCCAAATCTTGTCCATCCATTCCATTCTTGAACTAACAATTGTCTCCCTCCTTATTGAGAAGAAAAACCCAAACTCTATTCATTGGCCATGACCATCTTTCTCCTCATATTCTTCTCTCTTCTCCGTCCCTCTTCTCTTCTCTTCTTTTCCCCTAAGTTGGTGCAACGAGGGTTAGGGAATTTATGGCTTCTTTGAGCTTGTTCGAACTCAACCCACACTCTGCCTAATTTGGGTCTACACGAACTCGACACAGAGCCTGATTTTATTTGTGAGTCGAGCTTGGACTGGAGTGCTAGGTCTGAGATTAGGATGGGCTAAGCTCGGGCTAAGGTTTTAAATTATGTGATGAGCTTGGGCTAATCCCAACTCGACCCGATTGCCACCCCTGTATACAGGACTAATATATGGGATCCAGACTACAAGGGTGGTCCCTCAAAAAAAAAAAAAAAGTTTTGAAAGAAAATAAAATTAAAGATGTTGAATTCTAATATTATCTTAAAACTAATGTCACTTTATCCATTATAAATTAATTTAGGAATACAAACTCACTTTCTTTTACTTTTGTTTCTTCCATCCTCTCCTAGTTTCCTTTCTACGACTTTCTCGTCTTCTTTTTTTCACCCCTTTCTTCTGCAGAGTTGTGCTGCCCTTGATCCAGCTCACTAAGGGAGATTACTAAAAAATTATTAAAAAATCGTAACATGAGATCAACAATGTCTACATAGCTCAGAGAAACTTGGGAGCAATGATCGTTTTCTAGTTTATGAAAAGCTTCAAGCTTATCTTAGTCGTGCTACTCATCAGCATGAAACAAATTCAGTAAGAATTGAGAAGAATCAAGAGATGTGCCAACATTAATAAGCCAGAAATACAATCCTTGAAGCTTCCATTCCTTCTAAGAAATTGCAAGAAACTTCCAAAAACACAATCCTTTTGGAAGATCGATTAACATAGAACAGATTTCCAGCCATATGCTTCTAACAAAAAAGCAAAGGGGTGCATTCACAAAAAAGAAAACAGATTTTTTTTCAAACAAAACCCACATCAAAACAAGCCCAAAAATCTTCGGAAATACCAAATGAGCTGCCCCAATTAGGTATAACAGTAACATCTTCAATTCCCCTTCTTACCAAGGAAGATATGGGTGAGAACTGTAGTCGACTGAAAAGAAGCCCTCAGCAATTCCAAACCCTACCAACAACCAAACCAAATGTAATAAAACAACAATGTACGAGAGAGATCCGTTAGTGTGGTCTTCTAAAAAAAGAAAAGAAAAAAAGATTAATATATCTGTGTTTCCTTCCTTACCTCCTCCATTCCAAAATCAACGTCCATCTCTTCAAGTGAACTTAAATCCTTGACGTTGAACTTGTTGAGGAGAGTAACGCTGGAGATGGTGGACATGGGCGTCACCACCAAATCATCCATTACCATGTACGTAACCACGCCCTTCACATAACCTCCTTCACCGGTAGAGGACGATGCATTGGCAGTAGTACTGTTGGGATCAACGTATGTAAGCTCGGAGGACATTTTGCGATTACAGTTTGGACAATTGGTACTGGGATTGTCGGTTACTCGATTGTAACTACAATTGCCGCACTGGTAGTACTTTCTGGGCGTTGAGACATCAGTGGGCAAAAGGAGAGGAACATGGGAGACAGATGTTGCTGCTATGGGATTCAAGAGACAGTCCTTGGTTTGGTTAGGTTGCATATAGGTGTTACTCAACTTCTCAACACTCTCGTACAGATTAACTAAGCAGCCTCCCATGCTATGACTCTTGTGCAGCCTTACAACCGTTCCAACAGGTAAGGATAAGAGGTTGAAGAGGAAATCCACGAAGTCCTTACCAACCTCGGCGAAAAGGACTTTCTGGGCCTTGTTGTCTATCAGAAGCTTCAATCTCAGCTGTGTCGTTGCCATGGCGCTGTGGTGACTCAGAATTTTAAACTCTGTCTTAGCTATCAGGGTTGTTTCCCTCTGCTCTGAATTTGATGATTTATAATAGATGTTGGTGGAGGTGAATGTGAGAAATAGGTGTGAGTAAAAAGAAAAAGGCTCAGGATCCTCTCGCGTTCAACTCGAGAGAAATCTCTCGAGTTGGAACCCTAGAGGTCGCCACGCGTCTCCTTTGACACCCCTTAACCATGGGTAAGGTTCACCCACCCCTAGGGTTCACTCACCCATCCTTGGTTTTATTTATTTATTAATTATTATTTTTTAAATTAAAAAAATATTTTTAATATTAAAAAACTCTAAAAACAGTTTTTTTAATTTAAAAAATAATAATTAATTGAAAAAAAAAAACCAAGGATGGGTTAGTGAACCCTAAGGGTGGGTGAACCTTACCCATGGTTAAGGGGTGTCAAAGGAGACACGTGGCGACCTCTAGGGGTTCCAACTCGAGAGAATCCTGTGCCTATTAAAAAATGAACTAATTACGGAAAAAAGAAAAGAATACCCCGTCCCAGTCTCTTGGGTGAAAGGTAGGAATGAGGATCTATTCACATCTAAGTATGAGTTGCAAGAGTTCTAATAACCAAACTAACTTTGGCTAACTTTGAACGTCTGACTCTATTAATGAATATTGGCGAATGATATTCCTTAAAAAGAGAAAAAGAAAAGAAAAGAAATTTAGATCTTGGTTGCTAAGAAAGGAATCCAATGCTCTAATATTTAATTTAAATTCTCAAGATTAGTGTGAAGACAGGAAAAAAATAAAGTCCCTTTAGCACTAATTTCGGGACTTTAAATTTACACAAAGAAAAGAAAAAAGAAAAAGAAAAAGAAAAGAAAAGAAATTTAGATCTTGATTGCTAATGCTCTAATATTTAATTTAAATTCTCAAGATTAGTGTGAAGACAGAAAAAAAATAAAGTCCATTTTGCACTAATTTCGGGACTTTAAATCTAACGGTTACACAAAGAAAAGAAAAGAAAAGAAAAAAAGAAAAAGAAAAAGAAAAAGAAAAAGAAAAAGAAAAGAAATTTAGATCTTGGTTGCTAAGAAAGGAATCCAATGCTCTAATATTTTAAAGATGAAGACAGGAAAAAAATAAAGTCCCTTTAGCACTAATTTCGGGACTTTAAATCTAACGGTTACACAAAGAAAAAAAAAGTAATATACGTAAAGTGGGATCCACACCATGCTTGTACCATAAATATGGCTTCAGAAAAGGACCTTGGATGGAGATCATTTGGTGTGTGCAACATGGCACACAAATCCTGTGTGCCCCTTACTAAAACATGTCATGTGTTCCTAAAATCATCTCACCATTTTTACTGTGATTAACGTTGGCATCTTCTGTCCAACCGCTCCAACGTACCTCCTTGCTAAAAAAAAAAAAAAAAAACTTGTAAGCTACTAAGACCGCAAAGGGCCGAGACCGTGCTTGTGATGCACGGATCTCAAATTTTCATTAAAACTGTTTTTGAAAATTTGAGATCCGTGCATCACATGCACGGTCTCGGTGTGGTCTTTGGCCCTTTGCGGTCTCAATTGTATTTTCCAAAAAAAAATAATTAAAACCTAATAAGAAGGAAAATTACCTGCGTGCACCTTCGGATTCTCTCTCTTCCCCTCATTCTTCTCTCTTCCCCTCTTTTATGTGGAAGAAGATTTCGTCTATTCTTAATCTACAACCTCGATTACAAGACTTGTAGTTAACTACTTAGAGTAGCGATCAGCGTACCTACGGGTATGGTAGGAAACTAAAGGGCGTTTTCTATTGAGCCACTTGGTTACCAAAAATGGGCTACCTATGTAGCCGGTTATGCTCTCGCAGGAGAATAGGAATCTTGTGGGAGACGAAGAGCCGGAGAGAATACAAGGTTGGTTGAAGAGGGGTTTTCCTCTCAAACCCCTGTAACTCCAGTTTTGTCTCTCCTCTCTCTTAAACTTCATCTTCTTCCTCTTTTTTTTTCCTAACCTTCTAAAAGAAAACTAACGAAAGAAGTTGCTGTTGTAGAATAGCTGCTGAGACGCCTGTGAAGGAGAGAAATCCAATGCTCTAAAGAGAAGAAACTCAAATTTGCTAAGATTCTCACTTCTCTTCATTGGTACGAATCAATGGTGGACACTTGGGGCTTTTTGCCTTATGGGTTTTCCTACTGTATCCTCTATAACTAAGAAGAGCTACTGAAATTTGAACACATAAGAAGAAGAAGAGGCAGAAGAAGGCTTAACACTAATGTCAGGTCCTCCTAAATTCCTCACGACGATTTAAATAGCCAAGCAAATTATCACTAGCTAGGTAGAGATAAAAACAAAAACTGAATTCAATTGATCAAGGGAGTTTGTAAGCTTAGGAAATAATCAGAAAAACAAGAAAGCAGAGTGATCATCATCATGAAGCTGGTCAACAGGTGAAATAACAATTGCTATAATAGTAAACAGTGGCTGTGTTTGCATATATTATGTAATATAGGAGCGATCGGATTCCACAACAATGGCATTATACTTTTTTTTTTTAAGGTCTTATTGCCATTATACATGGTAAATAGGGTTTATAGCAATTTTCACTAAAATCATGTACTACCTAAATTCACTAAAATAATTTGAGGATAATGTTAGAAAGCTGTTAATTCCTTGGATCATAAATTAAGAACAGTGTCTTTGACGAGAGCAGAAGTTGAAGAATGTCCAAAATGAGAGATTTACAGAGAACATACAAGAGGAAGAAGACGAAAGTCAGAGGAGAGAGAAAAAAGTTTGAGGAGAGAGAAAATGACACAGGTCCCAATTCCCTACTCCCTGGGCCAAGGTATTATACCTGATATCGTTAAGGGTACATATGTAATTATTTTAACTAAAAGGAATATATTTATTTCTTTAAAAATGAAACCCATTGAAAATGTTAACAATTCACTCTCTTCACAGGTGGCATATCAAGAGATATCCTTAGGATAGGTATCATACCTATGGGTCCGCTAACGATTTTCCTAACTACTACTATCCAAACATCTGGATCATCATCCATGAAATTTCTTACTTTTTTAGTGGTAGTTGTCGCTAAAGTCTACCAATAGGATAGGTATCTAGACAACCAATCTCGAGAGATTGCTTCATCGGTATATGGCGGGTAAAATGGATGGTCCAAATTGATGTGAATTCACGCCATTAGGAATACAAGTGAACTTACGACAATATCTATCTTGTATGTAACTTGCCCAGAATGGGTAGCCAAATTACCAAACGTATCCGAACCCAATCAAACATCAGATGTTCTGTTGACAATTTCTTTAGAATATACGTCTTCAGTTGTGTGGGCTAACATTTGCAATCACAATGTTAACTTTGCCACCACTTATGCCCTTCTCATATTGTTAATCTAAGGGTTAAAATTCGTAATTTATTTGAGTATTGTGACAACGAGCTTATTTTTATTCTTAAATGGTGGATACGAGTTCATATGTGTTTTTGAATACGTCTTCGTTGTGCGTATGACAACGGATCCGTCGTGTTCCTCACAACGGAAACATTGTCTGCTAGACAACGAACTCGTAGTCATCCAGACAGCAGTATCGTCCTAGTTGCGAACAACGGACTTATACTTTATGTCGAACCCGATCCTCAAGAAGCGATCATTTGTCTCTGACATTAGGTGGAAAGCACTGTCTTGAATTTTATTGCTAGTCACCTCAGATGGGTTTTCGACTCGAAGCCAACTTAGAGATTGTAAGTTTACACGTGTGACACGTAAGGCTCCAGATATGTCTGACATATTTGGTAATGAGTGGCAAGCTAATGGCATGGTCATCCAAGTCATCAATGGTCATCTATGAGCATCCTGAGTTGAAACATATAAATACCCCCAGAGAACCGTGCCTAAGGATCATCAGGAAAAATCCAAAAATCATTAATAGATCTATCGAGCATCTTAGAGTAAATCACATAAGTGTTCATATTTCCCAGTATTTATCCAGGAATACAGTGCCGTAACTTTCATCTTAGAACTCTATCTCTCAGTGCTTTAGTGATAATATGTCTTTACTATTCATCATCTTCTTCACATTCTAGCTTTAGCATCAAAGTGCAGGACAGGGTTCAAACCCTCCACCTTCAACCTTCTACCAGTAAACCAGAGCTTCCGTAGCAGCTACTGACGCGTGGCGAGTCTGGGAAATTTCCCCCAATAAATTGGCGTCGTTTGTGGGAATTTTTCTTTTCTCCTGAATCGTTTACACTATACAAAGTGATAAGTTGATTCATCTGTGAGAGAGTAGTTGGACCCTCCCATTGTTCATCTTCATCACCAATGGCTGAGCCAACCTATGTATCTCCAAAGGACGAGCAAGTCCTAGAAGCAAAGATGTCTCAAGTAAACCAGATCGTCATGCTGTTACAGTACCAACAGTCTCTCTAGACGCAGTTGATCAACCAGCAGCAGTTGGTTTAAGAGCGAATAGAGGCCTGGGCACATGACCTAGCAGAATCAGATCGCGCGTTGCTCCAAGGAAAGGGCAACCAGGCAGCAGAGTAGCACTACTCTTCCAGCTAACCTGCACAGTTGATGTTCACAGGCCACCCTGCAACCATCATGAGATCTATAGAGGACGATCCAAATTTCGAATGGCCTGTACAAACATGTCGTGATGTCTCTAAAGGACCTCGTGCACAAGAATACTGCTACTATCACAAGAGTTGCGGTCACAAGACTAATCGGTACGACATTTTGAAGATGTATCTGGAGAGGTTGGCGAGGGAAGGCCTCTTGGACCAGTTTTAGCTTCCGGATGATGAGCCGTAGTAGGATCATAAACCCAGGCATCATGTAATCAAATGGTGGAAGTTTTTTCTTGTTTTTGTTTTTGGCCTAAATAGGGGCTATATATATATGAAGCAAGTATGTTTCGTGTTTTGTTATATATTCCCGTGTTTAATGTATCTAATTGACGACTTGTTTGTGTTATACATGTACGTTTTGGTGCTCTATCATCTTCTGAGGATATTCTAGTTGTTACGAGCTCGTTATCGTTAAAAGTTGTTGCGTTCTCGTTGTCCCGGCTTCAGGTGACATGACCTCGTTGTTCTAATGGCACGTCCTCGGTAACGAAATCTCGTTCCCGTTATCAACGCGCTCATATACGGGTGTTAAGTGATCTCAACATATATTTCGTGCTTATATTTGATGATGCGTAAATAGAGATAAAACCGTTTGGTACTCTCAAGAGTGAGATATCTTGAATGTCTTGTTTAAATCAAATGATTTTTCATGTGAAACGGGGTACTCGTTGTGAGATACGTCTGGCTTACCTAATGAATTGTCATTTGAGCAAACCTAGTGGCTTACCTAATGAAATGTCATCTGAGCAAGTGTCTCATTTAGAGTTACCATGAGTTCATCCTCTGAAAGGTCATTTGTAGCTTGCCTTCTCGATGTCATGCACTCTATTTTATCTCAGTGATCTGCTCTCCTCAGTGTAATATCGGTGAAATTTTCAGCGCTAGCGCTTGTTCCCGTGCCAAGGCTAGTGTCATCATTCTTGAGTATAGTGAGCTTTTACTATTGCTTACTAACAAGTGTTTTGATCCAGAGAGTATTTCAGTGTTGTTCTTATAAAGCGTTTATACATGTACGTGTTCAGTGCATTAACAAATCTAAGATTCATTTATTCTATGTGTAATGTGCGAGCAACTCTCTTTGTGATAGATAAAAGAAATTGGTCTTCATTACATCCTTAACGGGTAAGAGTACGATGGGGCTGACATACAGAACAACAACAGAGAACGTTCTTATACTATGTACAACGGAGAACAAGCAAAAATAAACAATAATGGAGAAAGAGGAGAAAGCTAGACAACGAAATCAGCGTCCGGTTCTGGAGCAATAACAAATGGAGCGTTAATTTCATTCTCGCCATTAGTAGAGACAACCTCAGCGGGCAGAGTAGGAGCAGCGAAAATTGGTTTCTCTTGACCAGTGGTCTCAGTACGGACAGTCTCATCTTTTGAGTGCTGAGGAGATTCAGTCAGTCTTCCCTGCTCTCGGAGCTTCCTTAGGAGTATTTCTTCAGTCTCAGCCCGATCTTCGTCAAGCAATCGATCCATCTCCTTTTGGAAATGGACCCGGAGATTCTTCGTTGTAGCTTCTTTAGCAGCAATAACCTCCTTGAGTTGTTCGATCAGAGTTTCTTTCTCAGCAGCCAAGGCTTCCTTCTCAGTATCGGAAGCTTCGAGCCGTCTGCGTAGAGTGTTTGAGAATTCATCCAGCTCGCTAATCCAGAGTACAGCTTGTTCAGCCTCTTCCATTGCTTTATTTTCTTCCTCTGTTGCTTTGCGAGCCTCTTCCTGAGCCGCATCTCGTTGTGTTATTGTTGAAGCTAGTTTGCCTTCAACATCATTTAGTTTAGCCCGAGTTTTTTCCAGTTTTTGGGTTAGCTCCGTTGTCTCTTCTGTCCTTCGCTCCAGATCGGCGACCTTTTCTTTCAGCTCATTAGAAGTGCGCTAGAGCTCTTCATATTCTTCGTGCATCCCCGCGAGCATGTTGTTTAACTGCGGAAAGAGAAGACATTATTGGTAGAAAGAGCATAGAATGACATATATCAGAATGTATGACTTAAGGAGTTTTACCATTGTGACAGCTCGGTTTGTGGTGCCGAACTTCCCCATCCAATGCATATCTTTTATATCACCAATATCCACAGGGAGCCTCATCGCTAAGCTCATCGCCGTGGCCACGTAGTCGTGATCCATCGTCGTGTGAGTCATGGTTGGGCGAGGGTATTCGCGTGGGAAGGTAAGGTTCCACTCCTCGGCAGCTTCTGTTGTGGTCTCCTCTCGTGGTGTGGCAGGATGAAGTAATGTTAGCAGCAGCAGTGGTGGCAGGAGAAGGAGAAAGAAGACTATCCATGGCAGTAGTAGGGGAAGTAGTCGGGATGATTGGAGTTTGGTGCTCTATCTGTCGCGACCCAAAACCCACCCTAGGAGTTAGAGTGAATCGTGGACGACTAAATCATGACTTACATGACTTGCTTGACAAACCACCTGCAAAACACCCATAGAGCATATACAATAGAGGATAACAGCGGAAGCATAACTATAAAACACAGCGGAAGTCTAACAAACCTCTAAGTATATACACATGGACCAAGTTTTAATACAAAGAAATCAAAACAAAGAAAGTGCGGACATGCCCGCCAAAATACATGGATATAATCACTCATGCTCACCCACAACTAATCCACTCAGAATCTAACACTACCTACTGATAACCCTCTACGGGAGGTTCCTCCAAAGGCTCCTCGACGTACTCCTCCTCCACCCATGGACCAGGAGCACAAACATCAAATGGAGCAGCAGCTCCCTCAGAACCTGCCGACATAAGAAGTACGGCTGAGCATGGAATACTCAGCGGGTACCAAATACTAACCAACAGTTATAGCAAGAGATAGCAATGCATACCCAGGAAACAATATAGATATATATGAATCAGGAACAGTTAATATCATACAAGGAAATAAGGAAATTCATAATCATGCTTGCAGTTCATGAAAAGCCGATAAAACCCTTGAAATCTTGTGCACTTGACTTGACTGAAATTACCCTTTTTATGCTTGCAACCTTGTCTACCGTGTCATGCGTGTCATGCTTGTATCATGCGTGTCATGCTTGCTTGTTCTGAAAAGTAATCTACTTGTGAGGGAAGGGAGACCCTTCTTCCTAGAATGCTCATGCTTGTCCTTCCACTTGTGAGATGTCCTTGTGAGATGCACTTGGGAGGGAAGGAAGACCCTTCTTATGATATGTATGCACTTGCGAGGGAAGGGAGACCCTTCTTATAAAAATGCATGATTGTCTTGTCCTTGCCAAAAGCGAGGTAAACATATCGTAGGATATGCCCCACCTCTAAATCCCATTCTTGAAAGCCTCGGTAAATCATGTCACGTATGCGTGCTCGTGAGGTCGTATGCATACTTGCATTTGGAATTAAATATGGCATTTGAGTAATTCATAACACATAACATCAATGATTTGAGCAATTTAGTATTCATATCATTTAGGGAAAGCGAACAATCACACTATCATGACCCTAGCAATTTCCATAAATCTTAAACATGCAATTTCTTAATTTATTATTCATTTTATTCACCTTGGCATTTCATTAAACATGGTGCATTCATTATTTATTAACCCTACAACATGCTTTTCTAGGTGGGTTTTACTCACATCACATATGTATGTTCATTATGGTTACAATGCCCTCCCCGTTCATCCATCACATCAATACACACGGCATCCAATCGCCCACATTCATCTCCATTCACCATTCACCATTCACCATTCACCATTCACAACCCATCTCATAATACATGGATGTATAAAGGAACACAAAGAAAATAAAGGAAAAGAAGAACTATAACTAAGAGGGTAGCAAGAAGTACCGACCTTGAAGAAATGAGGAAGAAACCCCTTCCAAAAACGACCGTGAGGTGCTGCCCTAGCTTGGGGAACGCTCTCCACGGGTGCTTGAGCTGTGATCTTGGAGAAAGGCCGGACTTGAAGTGATCTAGGGTCTCAAAACCCTTTGATTTCTCTTCCAAAGACAAGCCCTAAGTTGGAATCGCCTTCTCCCCTTTCTCCTATTCTCTCAAACTCTCTAAGTGTCGAATGATGCCCTAAGGGCTCGGGCAAGACTCTTAAGGTAAGAGTAAACCGACCAAAAGACCATATTACCCTTACTGAAATTTCTGAAAAAACGCGAGTACCGAGCGATCGGTGTTAATGACCGATCGATCGGTGTGTTGACCGAGCTCTCGACCAAAAATCAACTCTCTGGAAAATTTCCCCATACAAAAATCTTGACCAGTCGATAGCTACATATCGATCGGTTTTGGACCGATCGATCGCTCTATGGACCGAGCGATCGGTTGCCTGCAGGTCCAAACTGTTTTGGCCATAACTTTTGACTCACTCGTCGGATTTTGACGATTCAACTTGCGTTGAGTTCGTACTTCGAAAAGGAACATTTTTGACGTTTCAGAATTTTCAATTTCTTCCTTATTTATTAATTGTACTACTTTAAAGGTAAAATGGCTATGAAAGTGTCATGCATTAAATGTGAAAAGGTCCAGGGCTCTACACTATCAGTGGTTCAACTCGAGCAGTTAGTTCCGGTTCTTCAGTCTCTGAGTCGATCGATGTCGGGACTAAGACAACCGCTTCTCTTTCTTGGCATTCTCGCATTCGTTGGTCGTGATCCGCATCACGTTGTGCTCGTTTGGCCATTATTGTCTTCAGGGCCGTGTCCCTTTTTCTCTTCTTAGCCTCCTTTTCCATTGTGATAAGGTGAGGAGGCTAGATGGACCTTGTAGTTCGTGGTTTTCGGAGTAGTGAGGGCATCGGTTTGGTCATTTCCCGTTTAGTTCGTTGAGCAGTAGGAGCAATAGGAGTAGTGGAAACAGTGATTTGTGGTGCACTCTCTTCAGGTTCAAGATCTTGCAGAGGCCTCCAGGTAACTTACTCGTTTCCTTTTTTGCTACGGATGTTCTGTAGTAGTTGTTCTTCTTTGGCGGTAAGCGCTGCGAAGCGTGGTTTGGAGATTTCAGTTGTACACAAAAGAGAAAGTTCATCAGTGGCAAAGGAGTTGTATAGTGGAGGTATGCAGTGGAGTAAGGTAGCGTGCAGTGGAGCAAAATCATCAACCTGTCGTAAATGTGTTGGGGACGGGTCGAGCAATCTTTGCTCTCCAGACGCCAGAAACGATGAATGACATCTCTTTCCAGTCCCGTTCTACATTAGGGAGATGTGTGCTAATGTCGGGGACTTTGGGTCGTTGGCTCCAAGTGAAATAAGTATTTTCTCCATCTTTAGGAATTCCCCGTCACTTCATCACATGACGGAAGTGGAAGACGTGCCTAGCCTCTACATTGTATCCGTCTCTATTGAACTTGGTCATCAGAGACATGTACTTATAAAATTTTAGGTGCATTTGACCCGGGGCTATTTGGAGGGCCCGCAAGGACAGAGTCAACAACGGGATCTAGTGGAAACCATTGTCCAGCTTCGAATTGAGCAAGGTAGACAACGGTGTAAGTAGAGTGGTGGTCAATATGAATGTCTTCCTGCTTAAAATGCAGATGAACGTGAGGAATTTGGTATCAGTTTCTGTAGTGGTTGAAGGCATATCTATATATTGGTTTGGTTTTTGCTTTGAGAATATTAGCAACGACACCGTGCGGAGCGCTGCCGGAGCAACTGACTTCATCAGCGTTGTCAACTCGAATCATCTCAACAGACATTACGAAAAAGCAGAGGAGCAGACAGTAAAGGCAAAGGGAAGACGGAGTATAGAGAGCATGTATTTAAGAACTAAGGATGAAGGGGAGCAATACAACTAAAAAGAAAAAAAAAAGGGGTGAACCAGAGTAAAACAGAATAGCAAGAGAGTCTTACCAAGCAGAATGCCATGATAAAAATTGGAGAAACAAAGAGCTGCAAATCGTCGATGAGTGGAAAATCCGGCAAAGTAACAATGCAAGAGTTCGAATGAAGAAGAAGAAGATTTGTGTATCTTTCTTTAAAGGATTGTGCTAAAATGCCAAAGACGAGTATAACCTCAAACGTAGACATGCATCTGAACCAGTGACGGGGTAAGATAGTCATTTCCATAAATCCAAATATAGCGTGTCAGACTAATCCTCTTGTAGGACGAAATTGGCTTTCATCTCAGACGCATACCTCAGCGGTAGTGAGGGTATGATTGTCTTTTAGATCAAACAAAGTAACCGTCAGAGCAAATGAAGCACTTCGAGAATTGTGAGGCAATGATGACAACCTGCCACGCATTAATGAGCCATGACATATTCTGAGAACGTGCTACAGCTGGCGCGGCGATTCAGCTTAGCGTACAGAGCAGGCAACACTTCGGTGTCTATGGGCAAACGGTATTCTTCTTCTAGAGTACTGAGAGGTTTATGAAACTTTGAACTACGTTCAAAGCATTATAAAGGAGCTAATTGTAAGGGTTAAAATTCATAATTTATCTAAGTATTGTGACAACGAGCATATTTTTGGTATTAAACGGTGGATACGAGCTTGTATGTGTTTTGAGTACGTCTTCGTTGTGCGTATGACAACGGACCAGTCGTGCTCCTCACAACAGAAACGTTGTCTGCTAGACAACAAATTCGTAGTCATCCAGACAGCAGTATCGTCCTCGTTGCGAACAATGGACTTATGCTTTATTTCGACAGTAAGATCGACTTTTAGGATCCGATCCTCCGGAAACAATCATTTGTCTCTGACATTAGGTAAAATTACTGTCTTGACATTTATTGCTAGTCACCTCAAATGAGTTTTCGACCTAAAGCCGACTTAGAAATTGTAGGCTCACACGTGTGACACGTAAGGCTCCAAATCTGTCTGACATATTTGGTAATGAGTGGCAAGCTAATGACATGGTCATCCAAGTTATCAATGGTCATCTATGAGCATCCTGAGCTGAAACCTATAAATACCCCCAGAGACCCAGTGCCTAAGGATCATCAGGAAAAATCCGAAAATTATTAATAGATCTATTGTGCATTTCGGAGTAAATCACATAAGTGTTCATATTTCCCAGTATTTATCCAGGAATACAGTGCCGTAACTTTCATCTTAGAACTCTATCTCTCAGTGCTTTAGTGATAATATGTCTTTACTATTTATCATCTTCTTCACATACTAACTTTAGCATCGGAGTGTAGGACAGGGTTCAAACCCTCCACCTTCAACCTTCTACCAGTAAACCAGAGCTTTCGTAGCAGCTACTAACGCGTGGCGAGTCCGGGAAATTTCCCCCACAGTTAATGTTCTTATTTTTTTTTTCATTCATGACAACTAAAGGAAAATTTTTGGGCACCTTCTCCAGTAAATTTTCTTAGTTCTTTATGTTGTAGGAAATTGTTGTGGTTGGCTTAACATTTTCTATTTTAATAATTAGAAAACTTAAAAGTATCTATGTGGTTTTGAACAAGTTGGAAATTATACAGTAGTCACACAGTGAGTTATGAAACATCCAGATGAGTATAAGTTTCCACCATGTGCCAGAACTTCTTAGAATCCTTGGTGTGGTTCCACTCTTTTTAAAACTTCCATTTATCACATGAGATCTACCGCATGGAGAGGTTCCACTCTTTATCCCTCACTGGTAGTCTTCTCGAACTTTTTTTTAGATTTTGTGAAAGGAAAAAGTAGAAGAGGAGAAGAGATAAGAAAGATGGGGATAGAAGCCGAAGGTGCTTGGCTGCATGCCACTGATGCCAGCAACTTTCCTTCTTTCTAGGTTTTCATTTCTCCCTTTTGGTTTTTTAGCAACGAGTTGGACAGAAGGTGCTGAAGTCAATCACAGGAAAATGGGTGAGATGATTTTAGGGACACATGACATGTTTTAGTCACAGGATCTGTGTGCACACCAAACAGTTTCCCCTGGATGTTATCGGTGTAAGGGAATATTGGTAAAGTGTTTAAAGTTCGACTCGTGATTCTCTCAAATTTTATCCGGATAGAGCCCGGTTACAACACAAAAGCCACTATATCTGCTCTTTTAACTCTTGTTAACAATTTTAACTTTTACAACTAATTTTTTTTTCTTCTGGGAACCAAGGTTAGATGGTTAAACCCCAAGAGTTAGTGAATCTTAACCACAATTTAGGGGCATTAAAAAAAAACACGTGTTGACCTGTGGGACGTTAACTACTCCTTGAAGTTCGGTTACAACTTGAGAGAATTTCGAGTCTTAAACTTCAATACACTTTTATCTCTATCCAATAAACATTCTTTTTAGATAAAATTGTTTTACGTAAATATACATATGGGAATTCGCGAGACACTTGCTACTGTTAAGAATATGTGTTCTCTAGAAAAGCCCAAATTCTGGCCACCTCAATAGCAATAAAGCAAGAGAACAGTGGGCTTTCCTTTACTTTACACCACTTTCTCTTGAAACGAACACCGCGAAAGAAAAAGAAAAAGAAAGTAAAAGTAAATGTAAAAAAAATAGAAAGAAAAACAAAAGCAAATTTTTTTTTTGTAATTTATACATCCTTGTTTAGATGCTAAGAAAGGAAAAAAAAAAAAAAGAAGAGGTCTTGAGGAGTAGTGGAGGCGGCTGCGTAAAAGTGTTAGTGGTAGATAGACTTTAGGACAAGACATGAAGTTGGAGATTTTTTCTCCAAATCCAAGGTTTTTATAAGAAAATAAATCCTTATTTTGGAAGAAAATTAGATGCTTATTTTCTCCCATTTTTATTTTCTACAATAATTTTATTTGTAATGAAACCTTGAAAAAAATAGATCTTCTTTTACTTTTTTTTTTCCACCCCTAAAAAATAGTAACCATCTAGTTAGAGGTCGAGTTAAGACTTTCTTGTAGGAGGTAAGCGATGGTTGATTGAAAATATGAGCAATTGTTGATAGATTTGTGGAGAATGATTAGGCAGATAGGAAATATTCAGAGACTATGTGGATGGAGGGTTCAAGGAGTTGCTTAAGAAATATTCCGATTTGTTTTCGACTAGTTCTTACTGGTGTTCAAAACCAGTCAACTAATTTTAGTCAAGAGTATTCTATTTTTTGACTGGCTAAAAACCAGTCTACTGATTTGTGGAGGCACACAAAACCAGTTGATTGATTCTATCGCTACATAGTTTTAAAGCCTCTAACGGCTAGTTTTTAATGGCTCTATTTGCATTCATTGAACCTCTAACGACCATAAAACTTCTTGAGCTATAAATTGAGATGATTTATGACCTAAATTAAGAACTCATATCATTCTATTACTCACCCAATCATTTATTGTCCATCATTTGGGCTTTTTCAAGATCATTTGAGCTATTTAACTCCAATTTTTGGGAGATTTTTAGTGGTCGTTAAAGTAATCTTTCAGCTCATATAAGAAACGTTTTCAAGATTATAAAATGTTATACATCTATTGTATTGGAAATCAGGAATTGGTGGATTCTTGTGTTGAAGCGGGAAGCTTCGGGAAAAAGAAAGTCAAGATGGGATTCTTTTGTAAGTGTAAAGTTTGATCTTCGCCCATAAGAAGATCATGCGATTAGTGGATCGTGGTGAATCCTCAAATGGATTGCGAGGCGGGGACATAAGCGGGAATGCCGAATCTTGAAAGCATATCTTGTGTTTGCTTTCTCTTTTTTTTCTCTTTATTTATTTATTATTGCATTGATTATAAAATTGTTAGAATTCATTTCCTTTGTTATTAAAGTAATTAAAATTCTGCAAAAGGGATTAGGAATAAATTTTATTTTGTCAAAACCCTATTCACCCTCCCCCCTCTAGGGTCTAATACTTGGGCAACACATGCATGCTATCACCACCTTCATTAAATGCATTCCCATGCGTCATGCAAAAGCGGTGCCCTAGTGTAACTCGTGCATCTGCAGAGGTAATCCGTTGCCCTTTACACCTTATCATGGTAGCTGTTAAGATATTTGAGTCACTTTGTCAATGGTTTTAACAAGGTCAATTCTTATAATCATCGATTTCAATTCTCATCATTGTGAGCATGGATTTTTACCCCACTCTCACAATTGTGGTTTGACTTGAGAGTCGCCAGCTATTCATTCTTAGGGATAGGTCCCAGATGGTTGGATAAGGTCTTAATGGTCTTTATAGAGTAAGGGTAAGTGGTTCGATTAAGCCCCGGGGAGGAAGGCGTTAGACACCCCAAGACCCCCGTTTCACAACAGTTACATATTACCTAAATTTAAGCCAATTTTAATTTCAATATTAATTAAAATGTTAAAGTGTTTAACCGAGTGCAAATCCAAGAAATATAGAAAGCTAGATGGCTAGGGTCGAACCCGAGTAGAGTTGCCTACATATTCACAATGTGAGATCAGACCGAGCGTAGTTCTGGCATATGAGCCCGTGCCAAGGTTAGGGGTATGTGTGTGTGTGCATAGGGTAGTCAAGGGTCTAGCCCATAGGCTAGGGTTTAATTGACCGGGGAGGTCAAGTGTGCAAGGGTGGAGTCTAACCACGGTTAGAAGGGTGTAACTATGGTTAGGGACTAACCGTAGTTAATAAAAATATACAAGGTCTCTTTTTTGAGTTTTTTGGATTTTTTTATATCTTTTTGATATTTTATAGGATGTTTATCAAGCTAACCATGGTTTAACTAACCTAGGGTTAAGTTAACCATGGTAAAGGGCTAAAAGGCTAAGGCAAAACCTACAAGTCATTTTTTGGTCTTTTTGGATTTTTCCATTTTTTTGGCTTTTTATGATCTTATGTGTGTTTTTCCCAAAAAGTGAAGCTTAACTAGGGTTAAGAGTTAATCGGGGTTGATCTAACCCTAGTTAAAGGCAAGGTCAGGGTTTGGCAAGTGAGACAGGGCCTTAATGGGCCTCAAGGGTCTTGATTTTGGGCCTGGGCCTCGTGCCAGGCTTCTGTTCAAACAAAACTAAGAGTGGCGGTAATGGGATTACCGCCATTCTCAATATAGTTCATAGTGGGAATGGCAGTGGATCAATTACCGTCACTCTTGTTTTACAGGAACAATAGCTTGGCTGCCCAAAGGGGAGGTCAGGGGGGATGCCACGTGGACTAGTGGACCTAGGGGAATGTCTAGGAGTTGTCAAGTGTCCTGGGCCAGCTTTTGGGCCCTGGGCTTGGTCCACAAATAGGCCCACAGGAGGCTTGATATCAATGGTTCAGAAATAGCAGAATGTCGGCAATGGGATTGCCGACATTATGCAGAGGATTAGTTTTGTGCCATTTAACCCCAGTTAAGCAAACCCCACAAGCATGGAATGCTCAAGGGTGGTAGAGGGGAGTCTTGGGGACCCAAAACAGGCCCTGGATTGGACTAGGGCCTCACCAAACATGGCTTACAGCCCCTGCAAAAGAACACACCTAATATGGCGGTAGTTATTCTACCACCATTATCATTTTTACCCAAAAATGCAAAAAACAGACTATTGGGCTATTCCATTGTGCAACCAAAGGGTTCCTCGTGACTTGAGGACTCCCCAGAATGTTTTTGGAGTGAAAGGGAGGTCTGTGCACGTGTGTGTATGTGTGGTGGTTCATGAGGGTTCCACTGCTTATAGAGGAGGCAGGGAATCCCTCCTAAGCTGCTAACACTGAGCTACACCCCCTCGAAGGACCAGGGGTTTACAAATGCTCCATGATAAAGGATAAAAAAGGGTAGGGGGACCCCTACCCTGCTGGACTACGTGAGACAGGCGGGCAGTGGCGGTGGTGGCTACTGTCCACGTGGTGCTGCTTGTAAGTGGGGTGATCTTCGGACTTGTACAAGGTCTGGGACTAATGGAAGCTTCAAAATCTACCAGGGGTTCCCTATGGTTGTTTAGGCTTTTTTTTTTAATAGTGGATGGGGATTGGGATTATAGGCAGTGGAAGTGGGGATTTAATGGGGATTAGTACAAGGTTGGGTGGAGGTTTTCAGACGCATGGAGGAGGTCTAAGGGGAGTTCAGAAGCGTGGGGAGGCGATAAGGTGGCCTGGAGTGGGTGGCAGTGCAGGGGAGTGGCTACAGACCTACAAACACGCAACTGTTGGTAATGGCGGTAATGCCTTTACTGCCATTACCAAATGCACATGAAACTTGATGTCGGTAATGAGATTGCCGACATACTAAAATTTTGAATTTTTTTTTGCCAGCTCCTGCTGGGTTTGACTTAGGGTCTTGGGCCCATGATTGAGCCCAGGCTTGGTTCCCAAGTGGTTTTAGGCCCTAAGGGCTTGGGTCCACCTAGGGCTTGCTAGGGTTAGGCTAGGGCTACCTAGGGTTTGGGCTTAGGACCGCCTAGGGTTAAGCTTAGGGCTACCTAGGGTTTGACTAAGGTCGTCCTAGGGTTTAGGTGGGGTTGACCTAGGGTTAGGTTAACTATGGTTAAGTTAATTAACCGCGGTTAAAAGGGGGGGTGTAAAAATGGGGTGTTGACAATCATTTTTTTAAAAAAAATTATACCATCATCAGATTTCAGTCTCATCATTTTTTAATTAAGATTGGAAATCATTCCTTTTGCTGCCTTGGTGGAATCTTGTAATTATGAAGCGAAAAATCTTTGCTAAACTGGCCTACTACCATTTACACATTAAGAAGACGATATCCGTTCGAACTAAACTTCTCAGAAACAGGATTATGTAGCTTATAAATACATTGGCCATCAAGGTTGACAAAGAGAAATCTACAACCGGCTCCTAGACCATCTTAAAGATTATTTTCCGGGATCAGCGTATTTTGATTTGATAATTTTTCATTTCAGACCCTTCCATATGGACCATGATCGACACAACAGATATCAGATCGAGGTAGTTCAATTACACCTCCTTCCGAGGGATTTCCAATCCAGATTAAGGGTATAACAGAAAGAAAATCATATAGTAGGATTTATCTTGCAAATCACAAGATAAAAAATATTCATGGATTCATACATAAACCACAGTTATCTCCACCAAATGATTGTAGATTGAGCATGTAATGGATCTCACTATGCTTATTAGTGACATATTTTTTTGGTTGCTTACTAGTGACTTTTAGTGGACTATAATATCCTTGTGACACGTGTCCATTTTAAATCTCTTTAATAGTGGTTAAGATTTACTAATCCTTGGATTAAAGCATCTAACCTAATTGGTTTTAGAAAAAAATTATAGAGGTTAAAACTTTGTTAATTATAGTTCAAGGGCAGTTAAAAGGGTGTCCTCTTTTAACTCTCTTTTAATTGTGGTTAAGATTCACTAACCATTAAAGTATCTAACCATGGATTTAAAAAAAAATAACCATAGGTAAACACTCAAAGGTAGTTAAAGGGGGCATTGTGAGGTTATAAAATATCTTCTTGAGCAAAAAAAAAGTTATAAAAAATCTTTAGGGTATAATAGTCATTTTACTAACAATTTTAAACGGAAGCCTAATTGGAATCAAATCTTTCATAACAGTATATTTGAAAAACTAGGATAAACCTAACAACTAATATGCGAAAAATTCCTTTTAAAAATCCCCTAATGCATTTTGAATTCACCCTCCTAATTTAAGGCCCGTGATTCTCTCAAGTTGTAACTGGATTGGGGGAGTCCTGTTACACCACTAACGTTTCCATGTGCCCCTTTTGACATCCCTTAACTGTGTTTAAGATTCACCCTATCAGGGTTCACTCACCTATTCTTGGTTTTTAGAAAAATATTTTAAAAGAAAATTTAACTCTAGTTAAAATTCATCAACTCCTAGTGTTAATTTATTTTAATATTTTTTTCTAAAAACCAAGGATAGGTGGTGAACACTAGAGGTGGGAGAATCACAATTAAGGGATGTCAAAAGAGACACTTGACAGCGTCAGTGGCGTAACCGGACTGCCCCAAGTCTGATTACAACTGGAGATGATTACGAATCCTAATTTAAAGGTTTTTAAGGTATTCTGAGCCGATATCGCTTTGACTCGTAATTTGCTCCAATTGTAACCGGTTTTGCCAAAACCGGTTACGCCCCTGAGGTGGCCACAAGTCCCTTTTGACACCTCTCAACTGTGGTTATGATTCACTCACACATAGGGTTACCCACCTATCCTTGGTTTTCATAGAAAAATTTTTTTATTAACTGTGGTTAAAATTTACTAACTCCTAGGGTTAAATTTTTTAATATTTTTTTCTAAAAACCAAAGATAGGTAGGGTGATGGATTTTAACCTGTTACAAATGGAGACGATTCCGAGTCTTTTGTTTCTGAGACCATGCTTTGGAGCACGTTGAATCCCAAGCTCCTACACGGTCTCAGGCCCAAAATGTTGCCCAAATTTCAATGTATAAATGTATTCAATCTTAAGTTTATTTACTAAAATTCTGTCAGAGCAATTAATTAGGCGAACCAAAAACTATGCAATATATCTCTCTGAACAGACTCTGTAATAACATATGAGGAGTAGAATCCACATTTACAAACTGAGATTTTTCGATGTTCGAAACATCTAGTGGAGGATTTGTATATAAAGGCAAATTCATGCCTTTTCCGAACCAGTGAAGAGACACAAACCGGTTCACTCATTTAAGTGACGAAACACGAACCGGTTCACTTATTTGAACCGCCCAATAGTAACAATCCATTAATCGAAAAAATAATTTAAAATTTAAATAAATTTTCTCCAAAAAATAAGTAGACATATTTAAGCCCAAGCCCGGTTCGGTGCGGGGCGGCAGCGCACGTGTGATGGTTCAACCATGGAGCATGGGCTTACTCCTTCGCAAAATTTGGGTGCCCAAGGGCCCAACATAAAGATCCAATCCTTGCATATTTATACCACACAAAGGATTCATATTTATCCGATATAGGATTATTCATTGTTACCAACTACTCATTTCTGTCATGTTCAAATGACCCACTTTGAATATAATTTCTCATTCACCTTTTAATGACTTTGATTAACCAAATACATGAGATTATAGTCCACATGGAGGTGAACATATTCTCACTTGGTCCCACCTAAAAAGGTGTGTGGGACCCACATTAATTTGAGCTCAAAGATTAGGAAAACTCATGTCTCTCAAAGTCATTTTCTTCAAACACAAAATCATTCTGAACTTTGCAAAAATGGAAATGACTGTTGGGTTTCCTCCTTTATGAGGAGTGTGGGTCCCACCACCTTTTAGTCAATTTCTCCAACAACTCTCTTTGGTAATGAGAGAGTATCCATGCTTGGTCTCCTTCTCCAATCCAAAACGTGAGAGTGAGATTGAGTCTTGAGAAGAGACTTGTGTGGTGAGAAAAACCTCTCTAAAAAGAGAAGAAAAATCCAGATTTTTGCTACCTCAAGGAAAGAAGAGAAACTTAGGTACAAAAGAGAAGATCTTCCTCTTAAATCTTAAATCTTGTATTTTCTTTGTGGTCTTAAATCTTGTATTTTCTTTGTGGTAAGTAAGCTTATTTCATTAGTTTATCGACTTTATTTAGTGAAGTATTGTATTCCAAGTATTACTTTCACTTGATGTTGGTATACACCAGTGGTGTCTAGAGTTGTCACTTGTAACCATATTATTCACATAATGGAAGTTTTTTCTGGAC
Organism: Tetracentron sinense; assembly: GCA_015143295.1. NCBI lineage: Eukaryota > Viridiplantae > Streptophyta > Magnoliopsida > Trochodendrales > Trochodendraceae > Tetracentron > Tetracentron sinense. The sequence goes on from JABCRI010000943.1 coordinate 69,061, forward strand.
TAGTGTCACGTAGTTTTTTTCTCTTAATCTTAGAGGGTTTTCCACGTTAAAAATATTGTATGCTTGTAATTGAATTTGTTTACTTTTATTGTAATAATTTATATCCTTGATTTATATTCCCAAGGGGGAAAAATGTGTTTATTCTCAACAATGACAACCCTAACTGCTGATGTGGCATACTTTCCTTTGCTTATGCAGAGTTGTGCTTGTGCTGCAGAAGAAAAAACTTGGCAAAACGATCGTTTTCTAGTTTATGAAAAAGCTTCAAGCTTATCTAGCCAACTCAGTCGTGGATGGCAGGAAACAAATACAGTAAGAATATAAAGGAACCAAGAGACGCTCCACCATTAAAAAGCCAGAAATACAATCCTTCAAGCTTCCATTGCTTCTAAGAAACCGCAAGACACTACCAAAAAATACAATCCTTCAGGAAGAGCACTTATCATAGAAAAATTGTCCAGCCATATCTTCCGACCAAAAAAAAAACGAAGCTAGGTCTACTTTCCGGTCGTCCACCATCCCCTATTTTTATACACGAAGACAAAATAATACAACACTTTGTTTTTTGTAGGTCTCACTAAATTTATTTTGTCATCTTGTATACAATTTGTAAAAACTACATGAAAGTGGATCACCGGAAAGCGGACCTAGCTTTGCTTAAAAAAACAAAAAAAAATTCCAAACAACCATTTACGACATCAAAACAAGCCCCAAAATCTTGAGAAACCCAAAATTTGCCGTCCATTTAGGTGCAACAGTGACATCTTCATTGCCCAGCCTTCTTACCAAGGAAGATATGGGTGAGAACTGTTCTCAACTGCAACGAAGCCCTCAGCAATTTCAAACCCTACCAAAAAAACAAATCAAATGTAATTCAACAATGTAAGAGATATATCCGTTAGTGTGGTCTTTAAAAAAAAAATACTGAACGAGAAAAAATGTGTGTTTTCTTGCCTCCTCCATACCAAAATCAACGTCCATCTCTGCAAGTGCACCCAATTCCTTGACGTTAAACTTATTGAGGAGAGTAACACTGGAGATGGTGGACATGGGCCTCACCACCAAATCATCCATGACCATAAAAGGAGCTTTAGCATCTGCAGAAACACAAAAATGGAAGAAGAAGAAGAAGGTGAAACAGAGGAGTTTCACCTGCGGAAAAGGAAAATCATCGGTTAGGAGTCTTCTCGCCTGTGCCGGTTAACTGAGTCGTCATAATGGAGCTTGCGTGCAAGTCTCTTCTTTCTCTCTTTTGGGTTTTGTTTTGAAAACGAGATCAATAGGCGTGAAACGGAAAGGAAACTGCAATTTTTGGCTCTCATTTTTTTTTGGAAAAAGATTAGCTTAGCTCTAGTGGCTGCCGGAGCTAAGCGCTCGGGCATCCACAAACAATAGGGCAGCTGTCGATAATTTAAGTGAGAAGTCATTTCATTGTCTCCCTTTGATTTTGACTTCTCCCCATTTGATATCTTTCCCCTTTAAAAATACCCGGTGCCTTATGGTTTGTGGATGCCTGAGCGCTTAACTCAGGGCAGCCACCAGAGCTAATCTTTTTCCTCTTTTTTTTGTCGTATTCTTCTCCAGTTGTAACCGGTTACGCCTTGAGGTGGCCACATGTCCCTTTTGACTCCTCTTAATTATGGTTAAGATTCACTTATCCCTAAGGTTCACCCACCAATTCTTGGTTTTTATTAAAAAAATTAAAAACGTATTGTTAACCGTGGTTAAAATTTACCAACTCCGGTTATTTTTAAAAATATATTTTTTCTTGAAACCAAAGATAGGTGGGTGAACCCTAGGGGTAGGTGAATCTTAACCACAGTTAACAGGTATGAAAAGAGATGTGGTGACCGCAGGCGTAACCGGTTTTGCCAAAAACTGGTTACAACGGGAGAAGATCACCAGTCTTTTTTGACACGTGTTAGGCTCACGTTATTACCGGACTCGCCAGAGCCAGTTATAACTGGAGAGGATCACGAGCCTGAAGAGCTTCAAGCTTATCTAGCCATCTCAGTCGTGCTTCTCATTGGCATGAAACAAATACAGTGAGAATTCAAGGAAACAAGAGATGTGCCACAATTAATAATAAGTCCGAACTACAATCATTGAGGCTTCCATTCCTTCTAAGAAACCGTAAGAAACTTGCAAAAAATACAACCCGCCTTATCATTATGGAAGATATGGGTGAGAACTGTTGTCGAGTGCAACGAAGCCTTCAACAATTTCAAACCCTACCAACAAGCAAACCAAATGTAATACTTCAATGTAAGAGATATATATATATATATATATCCGTTAGTGTGGTCTTTAAAAAAAAGGTAAACGAGAAAGAAAAAAAAAAAACAGAGAAAGAGGGGTATTCCCTTACCTCATCCATACCAAAATCAACGTCCATCTCTTCAAGTGAACTTAAATCCTTGACGTTGAACTTGTTGAGGAGAGTAACGCTGGAGATGGTGGACATGGGCGTCACCACCAAATCATCCGTTACCATGTACGTAACCACGCCCTTCACATAACCTCCTTCACCGGTAGAGGACGATGCATTGGTAGTAGTACTGTTGGGATCAACGTATGTAAGCTCGCAGGACATTTGGCGATTACAGTTAGGACAATTGGTACCGGGATTGTCGGTTACGTGATTGTAGCAACTGCGGCACCGGTAGTACTTTCTGGCCGTTAAGACATCACTGGTGCTGGGCAACAGGAGAGGAACATGGGAGACAGATGTTGCTGATTTGGGATTCAAGAGACAGTCCTTGTTTTGGTTAGGTTGCATATAGGTGTTACTCAACTTCTCAACACTCTCGTACAGATTAGCTAGGCATCTCTCCATCTTCATGCTATGACTTTTATGAAGCATTACAACAGTTCCAGCAGGTAAGGACAAGAGGTTGAAGAGGAAATCCACGAAGTCCTTATCAGCTTCGGCAAAAAGGACTTTCTGGGCCTTCTTGTCTATCAGAAGCTTCAATCTCAAACTCAGCTCTGTTGTTGCCATGGCGCGCCATGGTGAATGAGAATTCTAAACGGTATCTTAGTTCTCTGCAGGGTTGATATTGCAGTAGGTTGTTTCTCTCTTAGCTGAATATGACGATTTATAGTAAATGTTGCTGGAGGTGGAGGTGGAGGTGGGGTAGGTGTAACGAAGATTTATTGCAAGTGTGGAGTCCCGACGGAAATTACGGCAATTTTCTCAAATTCATCGGCAAACGCTCACCACTCCCAACTTATACCCCCATTCTCTTCACATCCTAGCCAAAGGGGATGATGTGGATTTTGGTATTAGGCCCACACAGTCAATTAAAAGTTACCACCTCCTTAGTTTCATTTAATGTCTAGAAAATAGGTATTAATGTCCAGAAAATAGGGAGAGAGAGAGAGAGAGAGAGTTCCAATCTTAGCCAATTGATTGAATTCAATCACAAATGTGGCACACCATTGGAGGAGAACAAAAAATTTGAATTTTTCCACCATTTTGTTCTTCTCCAATGGTCATGTGTCACATATGTGATTGAATTCAATCACAATTGGTTATGATTCGAACTCAAACAGAGTCGTTTCTGTTAATGTATAAACTAAAGGGTAAACTCGTCACCTCCTCCCCCCCAACAACTATTTTTAATTGGATTTTGCTAGCCCTAGTCACAAATCTTCCAAAGACACAACTAGGGTCATACAAATGTCGAACATTCTTTGATTTTTGCTTTTTAAATCATTAAAATAATAAAACATCTCCAAGTGTTAGGCTCATCTTGCTTTTTTAATTTTCAATCGTCTCTCTCTCTGCAACTAACATTTTTTAAATAAAAGGTAAAGTCAATCATTTGGGTTTTAGCACATTGATCATGTTATTGGAGAAAGAGGATCCTTTCAAGGGGATTTGTTTTTATGTGTGAGAGTCTATAATTAGTAGTTTCTTATTTCTTGGGATTATTGTATTCCTATTTAATTGAGAGGTTCTTATTGTGAGCTCTCATGAATATCATATCTCTCCCTCTTTCTCTCGTGGAGTAGGCTCTTTGCCAAACCACATAAATATCTTCTTCTTGTGTGTTTGTTTATTTAGTTCTTTTATGGTATCAGAACATGTTGTTGCATTTAGCTATTGAAGAAGAAGGCATCGGATGCTCTACTCTATGGTTTTGTTGAGGTTTTGAACAGTTTTCCGTCTGTTAAAAAAAAAAATCTCCAACAATGTGCTACTGTTGTGTTGTAGGAGACAACTGTAGAGTAGTAGTCTTATTGCTGTATAGAAGAAAGAGCTATATGCTCTTTGAATTTTCTTGGTTTTTTTGGAAGCATTTTATGATACAAAGTACAATCTGAATCCATATGATATGTGCCTTTACACCTACTCTATTCCAAGTCTTGCAAGGCAAGTCATATGTGAATGCTTTAGCTCTTGAGAAGAAAAACGTTGGGATCGAGGTAGAAAGGAATTGTGGCTGCTCCATTTTTTGGAATTCTCATTTTCAAGTTGGGATTCTTTTATTATATCCAGCACTATTGCATAGCTGCTTCTAACCCGGTGAGATCTATCCCTCTTTGCTTTTTTCGCTTTATTGAGGTTTGTCTTTTATGACGGAAGGAAATAGTAATCCGAGCATGAAGCTCTCTTCTATCTTGTCTTTTTTTTTTGGGTACGACTCTTCTCTCTTTTGTCTTTTTGAACGGACTGAATTATGTCCCTTGGTCTAGAGTTGTTTCCTTATCGCTCGGGGGAAAATTGAAACTAGGGCACATTAATGGAAAAAATGGTGCACTAAATTGGATGATCCTAAGTTTGCAGAATAGGAATCAAATGATCAATTAGTTATGTCTTGGCTTCTTAACTCTATGTAGCCTAGGATTGCTGAAATCTTCGCCTTCTTTGAAACAGCGAAGGACCTTTGAGACTCGGTTAAGGATTTGTAGGGTCACCAAAATAACATTGCTCGGATTTTCAATTAAAACAAGAGATTGCTGAATGTAAACAGGGAGAAAAATCTTTTACTGAACATCTTGGAAAACTAAAAAGCATGTGAGATGAATTAACCTTATATTATCCGCCTACGACTGACCTTAAAACTTTACAAAAAAAGGTTGGGCATGACAAAGTGTTTCAGTTATTGGCTAGTTTGAAACTGAGTATGACAGTCTTCAAAGTAAAATTCTAATTAATGGTATCAAAAGTGTCTTCTCTTTCTAATGTATGTGCTATCCTTAATCAGGAAGAAACCAGAAAGAAAGCAATGGGTGTTAAGTTTAAAACTATTAGTACACACTTCAAATCTAATGCTCTAATGGTAAATAGAAAGAAAGACAACAATTAACAGGTTGGTAATACTGGTAGGGAACAATATTATTCTCAATGATGGGGGAAAGGATGTCATTGTGATCATTGTAATAAGATTGGTCAAACTAAAGATCGTTGTTGGATTCTACATCCCCATCAGAAGCCCAAATTTAATAAGATGGTCAACAATGTCACATCAAATACCGATATTGTCACATTGGATACCTCCATCTCAGTTGGGAAACTAGCTAAGCTTCGCCAATGATTCAGACTGTTTGTTAAATTTTACTTTCAAAAGTAATAAGCGAACTGTTTATGTTGCCAATGGGACTTCGGTCCCTATTCAAGGTCATTGCACTGTTAATATTTTTCCTGATTACCCTAGCTCAGAGGCTCTTTATATTCCTTCATTTCCTTCAAAATTATTATATGTTGGGAAACTCACTAAGAGCAAGAGTGTCAGTACTAAGTTTACCGACACCCTAGTTTTTCTCAGAAACTTGAAAATGCCCTACGGGCTGCTGTTGGGGTTGGAAGTAGGGGTTCCATTATGACATGAGGGACCCCCAAGACCTCCTGATATCACTGGAGAGCTGTTGTACCTGTAGGGGTGGCTCCCCTCACTTATGGAGGTGGGAGAGACCCCCCCCCCCCCCATTAGGTGTATACCTGCAAAACCGAGAAAAATAGTCCCCTGAAGTGGATCAGGGGCTCACATTGGGCTCAAAAATAGAAATAAGTATGGGTAGGGGGCCCTACCCTGGTGCTTTGCTGCGGAAGTGGTGGGTGTTGGTGGAGCTTGTTGGAGCACGGTGGTGCTGTGGTGGTGACCGAGGAACTACACACGAACTAGGGGAATTGGGGGGTTGTTGGAGGCTGCTACCGACTCTGAGGCAAGGCTAGAGGGGCTAGGAGGGTTTGAATTCGCACAGAGCTTCGAATATGGGGGTTTTGCCGATGGATTTGGCTGTGGAGGTGTTCGGTTTTTATAGGGGAGTCCCATGGGGACACCCCAGGTATTGGGACGAAGGTAGGAGAGGGTATGATGGATTGGCGAGGGGTGTGCAGGCCGGTGAGGGGCGGTGCAGGGTGTGCCTGAGCTCGCAGGTGGGTGGTGTGCTGCAAACAAGTAAAAACTAGAGTGTCGGTAATTCGATTACCGACACCCCTGAGCTTTTGAAAGAAGAGGGTGTCGGTAATCTGATTACTAACACCTAACGGTTTTTAACCAAGGGGCCTTGACCCAGGCATGAACATGGTACAGGAGGTTGGTATTTTGAAATGTTGGGCTTGGGTTTGGGCCCAGGTCGAGGCTTAAGGTATTTTAGGGGTTTTGGTCCTAGGGCTTGAGCCCTAAGGGCCTAGGTCTTGTCTAGGGCTTGGGCTAGGCTAGGGCTAGGCTATAGCTAGGCTTAACTAGGGTTTGGTCTTAACTAGGGTTTGTCCTAAGGCTAAGGGACTCGGTTGGGGATAACCATAGTCAGGAATGCTTAACCACAGTTATCTAGGGGTGTAAAAATTGGGTGCTTGCACCAGACACATTGTTTTTTATTGGAATCAACATTCAATGCTTGATTGGTTTGATTGAGCAAGTACAACCCATGCGAAAAGATACCTTCACTAATCTTCTTCCCCGTAACTCAATCCTGAAGCGCCACAAAAGTGGGGGAAAAAATAATGTCACAATTCAGGGTTTACTGTTTGAGGGCCTGTGGGCTGCATTTGGAGACTATTTGGGTCATTCCAAAAGCAGGGTTAGGTCCCCCTTGACCTCCCCTACAACTTACCTGAAGATCCTGAGACCCCTGGTCAATTTTAACTAGGGTTAAATCACCAAAAACCAGAGGCTGTCAAAGGTGTTTGTAATCCCATTACCGACACCTATGATTTTATGTAACTGTATGACTGAGCCACTTTGGCCCATTGTGGAGCCCACACCAGGCCTCCCCTGGGGTCTAGCCCAGGCTTAAGATGTTCCCCTCTCGGCCCTCTTCAAAACCATATGTTGTGGACCCCTCAAATCCTCCCCTAACCCGAGTTACAGGGGTATGAAGTTGGCCAAAAGTCACTATAACTGTTGGCAATATGATTACCGACAGCATGAAGTTCAAAATTTTTTGGGCCTTACAATAAGCCCATGGCCCATGGGGGCCCTCCACTGGACTTGCCATGACCCCTAGGGCCCACCCAGAGCTTAACCAAGCCTCCCCTTGCCTTAACCATGGTTAACTCACCAAACCAACTTGGAAAAACCCCTAAAAGTCCAAAAAATTTTAAAATGGCAGAAAATATCTTTTTCGGATCTTTCTCATGCCTAACCATGGTTAGATGAGTTAACCATGGTTAACACTTGGTTTAACCATGGTTAAACCCATTTAAACCTTGGTTAAATTCCCGTAAAATCATGTAAATGCAAGAAAGACAATAAAATGTTCAAACTTTCCCTACCACGGTTATCCAGACTAACCATGGTTAAAACTCATGTCTTAACCATGGTTAGCCTACTTAACTTAGGGCAATTTAGGAAAAATCCCTAAAAATCATCAAATCAAACTTAAGGACCATAAAACTGGATTTGAACCTTACCCCCAAGCCTACTGGGCCGAACTTAGGCCTACCAGGCTGAACCCTAAGCCTATCGGGCTTACCTTTGGCCTACCGGGCTGCACTCTAGTCTACCGGACTTAACCGGCCTACCGAGCCAAACCCTTGGCCTAGCGGGCCCAACTTAGCCTACCGGGCCGAACTCTAAGCTTATCGGGCTCGCTCTTGGCCTAACAGGCCTAATCTCGGCCTATCGGGCCAAACCCTAGTCTACTGGACTCCCTCTTGGCCTACAGAGCCTAAGCCTATCGGGTTTTAACCTTGGCCTACCGGGCTCACTCAACTAAACCAAGCACTTGACCAACTTGTTCAACCCAACCCTAGTCTACCGAACTAGACCCTAAGCCACCCTTGGTGCACACACAATACTCCCTTAGCCTCGGTACAGGCTCATGTGCCAAAACTACGCTCAGTCTGATCTCACCCTAATGTAAGTACGTAAGCAGACCAACTCGGGCCCGACCCTAGCTTAGTTTTTCCCTTCTTGAGTTACTATAAACTAAATCTACGGTATTTGACTAATTAACAACTTGAACTTAATTGGCTTAAACTTAGTAAGTAAGGAACTGTTGTAAAACGGAAGTGCCAGGGTGCCTAACACCTTCCCCGGGCTTAACCGAACCGCTTACCTAGAACTCCAAGAACCAAGACCTTATCCATTATTATGGGACTTATCCCTACTGAATAAATAAGTGGCGACTCTAAATATAAAATCAATTGACCGCATCGTCAGGACAGCATTCCCCCTTTGTGGGCGGGGACCCGAAATCCATGTTCACATTTGGCACAAGCATTTAGGGTATCCGTCTGATCGCACATTGTCTTTACGTTTTCCCACTGCATCTCATAATTCTTATATTTGTGAGACATGTCAATTTTCTAAACAAACTCGTTTACCTTTTGATTCCTCTTTATCTGTGTCTGCTGAACCTTTTAAGTTGATTCATTATGATGTTTGGAGCTCTGCTCCCATAGACTCTTATGATGGTTATAAGTATTTTGTCATTTTTATTGATGATTGGTCTCGTGCTATATGGATCTATTTGTTAAAATTTAAAAGTGAGGTTAACTCTGCTTTCAAGAATTTTCATAATATGATTGTTAATCAATTTAATGCTCGTGTTAAGATTCTCCTATCAGATAATGGTACTGAGTTTATTAACAATCTTTTCTCATAATATTTGAGCAGTCAGGACATTATTCATCAAACCTGTTGTGTAGACACTTCACAACAAAATGGTGTGGCCGAAAGAAAAAATAGACATCTTTTATAAACTACGAGATCTCTAATGTTTAAAATGCATGTTCCCAAACAGTACTGGTCTCCTGGTGTCCTTGCCTCTGTTTACTTGATAAGTAGGCTCCCTAGCCGTGTTCTTGGCCATAAGTCTCCTGTTTAAATTTTAAAAAAACTGACAATTGACCTCTCTCATATTCATATTTTTGGATGTCTTTGCTATGATAATTTTTCTGCATCTCATCGGAATAAACTAGATGCTCGTGCTACAAGATGTATGTTCTTTGGTTATTCTACCACCCTAAAGGGATACAAATGTTATGACCCTAAAATTAGAAAACTTTTTATATCCCGAGATGTTCATTTTGTTGAAGTTGAATCTTTTTTTTAACCTCAGTCTAAAGATGTCATTGGGGTTCGGTCCCAGGTAGAGTGTTTTACTGACGTAGTCCCTCTTCCAATTGTTAGTATTGCCCCTAGCCAATGCCTAGAACCAGCTATAGTGCCTCCATCTGAGTCATCAATCATTGAAACTGCAGAAGATACCTCACCTGAAATTCTCGCAAAAACTGCTACTATAACCTCTTAGAGGCGGACAACCAGAATTTCTTACCCCTACTAAGCTACAAGACTTTTATACCTATCATGCTGCAACCTTTCCCATCCAAAATCAATTGACCTATAATAATGTGTCTTTATCACATTTAGCATTTTTAAGTTCTATCTCCAATGAACCCAATAGCTTTTATGAAGCTAATGCCCAACCGATTTGGAGAAAACTTCAGATGCTTGACAAAAACCATACATGAGACATTATCAGATTACCTAAAAGAAAGAAACTTGTGGGATGCAAATGGGTATATAAAATTAAGTACAACAGTGATGGAACTATTGAGAGATGCAAGGATAGATTAGTAGCAAAAGGTTTCTCACAGACCTACGAAGTTGACTATAAGGAAACCTTTGCCCCTTTTGCAAAAATGAATACAGTTTGGATCCTTCTATTGCTATTAATCATAATTAGTCATTGTTTCAATTAGATGTTAAAAATGTTTTCCTACATAGAGATTTCATAGAAGAAGTTTGTATGAGTCTCCCATTAGGCATCCTCAAGAGTCTCAAATGAACCTTGTCTACAAACTAAATAAGGCCTTGTATGGTCAAGATATTACTAAGTTGAAGTCTCTTCTTCACAAGAAATTTGCTATCAAAGATTTGAGAATCTTAAAATACAATCTGGGAATAGAAATTGCTTATTCAAATAAAGACTTATTTTTTAATCAAAGAAAGTATGTCTTGGACTTACTACAGGAAACAGGAAAATTAGGTGGAAAACCTACCGAAACTCCCACTGACAGTTATGGTAAAATTGGATTGGATGAAGAACTCTTAGACAATGTCCATCAATTTCAAAGATTGGTTGGAAAATTAATTTATATGACTATCACTCGTTCAGATATTACATATGCAGTTAGTTTGATTAGTCAGTTTGTACATGCTTCAAGGGTCAATTACATGAATGCAGTTAACAGGATCCTTCAATACCTGAAGGCTTCATCTGGTCGTGGAATATGGATGTGGAGAAATGGTCATATCAAGGTCACATGTTATTCTGATGCAGATTGGGCAGGGAGCCCAGTTGACAGGCGATCTACTGCTGGGTATTGCATTTTTGTTGGAGGTACTTTGGTCACTTGGAGAAGTAAAAAAAACAAGTTGTTATTGCTCGTTCCAGTGCTGAGACTGAATATAGGGTCATGGAATCTACCACGAGTGAATTAATATGGATTCAGGCTCTCTTGCGTGATTTGAGAATCAAGACTTCTCAACCTATGGATATGTTATGTGATAATAAAGCTGCTATACACATCGCTTCTAATCCAGTGTTTCATGAAAGAACAAAACATATTAAGGTGAATTGTCACTTTGTTTCGAGAGAAGGTACAAGCCAATATTTTCCAGACTCCATATATTTGTAGTGATGACCAACTAATGGATATCTTTACCAATGGATTGTCTTCAACAAAGATTCATGAGATCTTGTCCAAGTTGGACTTGATCGACATCTACGCTCCAACTTAAGGGGGAGTGTTATTAGAGAAAGAGGATCCTTTCAAGGGGATTTGTTTTTTTTATGTGTGGGAGTCTATAATTAGTAGTTTCTTATTCCTTGTGATTTTTGTATTCCTATTTAATTGAGGGGTTCTTATTGTGAGCTCTCATAAATAATACATTTCTCCCCTCTTTCTCCCGCGGAGTAGGCTCTTTGCCGAACCATGTAAACAGATAATTGTCGAACCATGCAATTATCTGTTTCTCAATGATCATACCCACCATTGAAGTCTTGAAATCACCACAAGGATCTCTTGAACGCTTAACTAATGCAAAGATCTCTTGAACTTTCCCTTTTTTGGCAAATGGGCAAGGACCCATTTCAGAATTCCTTGTCACAACTCTTCTCTGGTGAATTCCATATATCTTTAGGCGATAACTTCTATTATTCCAGTCACCAAAAGAATCAAAAGAGAAGCTCTTTGAAGTGAAAAACGTCTCGGTTTCATCATCTATAACGTCTTCATTGCTAAACCACCCACCATTAGTTTTCGCTGATGATGAGCTGATCGATTAGTCTCTTTCTTGTTTTTTTCTTGTGAGTGTTCTTATTTTCTTCTGTTTTTTCTTCCTCTCCATTGTTTCAATTTCCTGAAACCCGTTCCAAGGAGAAATTGTTGCAGAGAGAGAGGGAGGGAGGTGACAAGTTTACCCTTTAGTTTATACGGTAAGAGAGACGGGTCTTTGTTTGCCTATTTTCTAGGCATTAAATGATATTGATGAGGTGGCAACTTTTAATTGAGTGTGTGGGCCCCTAATACCAATTTTCGTATTAGGGGCCGACTAGAGGATTTGCACTCGACCAAAACTGTATTGCCCCTTTCCAGTGTCCAACATGTGGCGATAAAAAGGGGAGAAGATATCAAAAGGAGAGAAGTCAAAAAACAGGGGAGAAAATGAAATGACTTCTATTAACTACATCTTGAGAATAAAAAATTGGTCGAAGCGGGAAACTGATTTAAGGGCATTTTGAGAATAAAAAACTTTAGAGACATTTTGGCCAAGAAAATAAAAAAAATATTTTTAATAATAAAAGGATATAATCCGATTAGACTAGTCGAACCAGAACTGGTCAACTGGACGATTCGACAGTCGATCCGGTTGTGAGAACATAACTTTTTCTATTAATAAAATATAATTTAGAATTAAATTAAATTTCAATCAACTTTTTAAGTCTCCTATATTTTTTGATGGAAAAATCTCCTATAATAATAAAATTAAAATTAATAAAGGATAATTTTAAAATTAAGCTAAAATTCAATTAATTTTTTTAAGTATCATTCTCTTTATATATTAGCAAAGAGTAATTTTGAAATTAAGCTAAAGTTTTTTTTTTTTTTTGACACTTTACTAGTTAGTCGGGATTAGTATTTGTTCCATGTGAGGAAACACCACGCTCATCTCTCTCCATAGGTTCGATCCTGGGCCTCCCTCCTGAAGTTCAATCAACCTTTTAAAGTATCAGTGTCTTTATATATGAAGAAAGGAATTAAGTAAAATTCAGTATATATTTTGAATTGAACCCATATGCATAAAGGGTAGTTTTAGATTTAGCTAAAATTTAATCAACATTTGAAGTTATAGGAATAAAGGGAAAATTTAGAATTAACTAAAAATTCATTTAATATTATGAATCAACAAATGTTAGTAGAATTAAATAAAACTTCAATGCAAATTGAGAATTAACTAGAGATTCATTTAACATTTTGAATAAGCAAATGATAGTTTTGGAATTAAATAAAACTTCGATCAACATGTTCATCCCAATATGTATAAGGAGTCGGTCTGTGGGTCCCAGGTCTGTGGGTACTTCCAAATGTATTCCCTTATCCTACCCGTTTATTACCAACCACCACTAGGGTCAGGATTTTAATTGGCTTATTTTATCTTTTCTAATGCCATATAAGATGAGTACACTTTGGGAGTATCCCGGACTAATTCGTAACTTAATTACAGCTCTTGGAGAAAGATTTCCAATCCAGATTGAAGGGTATAACAGAAAGAAAATCATTTAGTAGGATTTACCTTACAGTTCACAAGATCAAAAACATTCATAGATAATCAATCGACCGTGCACCCCCAACAACGAAAGTATGGATAACCGGGAATTAGTCTTTGCCGCCAGGAATTGTTCTTTGCCGAGAATGTCCTATTGGGATTACTGCTATAGTTGTCTATGAAAGTATGGATAGCCGAGAATGTCCTATATGGATTACTGCTATAGTTGTCATAACTGAACCTGCACTTTTACTAATAAAGGGGCTGAAAAGCTGAAGTGCGCTCAAGCCAAAAGCGTGAGCGCCTAGCGCAATACGCAAGAAAAGGCCTTACCTTTAAAAGGGCTAGGTGCTCACGTTTTTTGGCTTTGGCAGAAAAAGGGGTTGCCTTGCTCTGTTGTGGTGTCTAGTTGCGGCCTGCACGGCGCTTGAGAACCCCTGAAAACTGTTGAGACTGTGCCTTACTCTCTCTCTCTCTCTCTCTCTCTCTCTCTCTCATAAACCATAGGTTATTCTTTTCTCATATATTAGGATGTTAGTCCGGGTTTCGAAACTGTAATCGAATACAGTTATCTCCCCTACATGTTTGTAGATTGAGCGTATTTCTGTACGTGAGTAAGTAAGAGAGAGAATCTGCCAAGCTAAGAATATCTAAGGAGAGTCCAGACCCGGGAGATACCCCAAGTCTAAAACGATTCCAGATCAGCTATAACGATGGGTGGCACCATTATATTGTAATGGGCCAGGCTTGGGCCTGAATTTTTACAAGATGGGTTATTGGGCCCAATTTGGCCTGTTGACACCACTTACATATGTTTTGTGGTGTCAAGACCTTTCCTTGGATTAGAAAAGGTTAGACCCATCTCACTATGGTGCTGTAAAACTAGCTCGAATGATAGAGTTCCTCTAACTCTACGATACCAGAATGTCGAAACATGAACGAAGAAATGCACTAGAGAAAATCATGTTGGTTAATGATTAGTGATTGTGAGACCACAATTCTTAACTTGGAGAGGACACCAAAGCCAAAGGCTTTCTAGTTTCTACCAAACATATTACCCTGATCTGGAAAAAAAAACAGATTTTAAACGAAAAAAAAAAAAATTAATAAAAACATTTCATAACAAGCCCAAAAATCTTCGGAAATCCCACATTGGCTGCCCCAATTAGGTAAATCAGCAACATCTTCAACAACAACAACAAAAAAACACATCTTCATCCAAAAAAAAAAAACATCTTTCATAACCCCTTCTTCATTCCTTCTTCTTACCAAGGAAGACCTGGGTGAGAACTGCCTTCGACTGCAGGGACGCCTTTAGCAATTCCAAACACTATAAACAAGAAAACCAAATTGAAGTAAGGCAATGTAAGACATTGATATATATTGTGAAAACCATGGAAATGTCATAACCTGTGATTCTAAGTAAACCAGAGAAGAAAAAAAACGAGTTTTTTTTAATACCTCTTCTGCACCGAAATCAACGACCTTCTCTTCAAGTGTAGTGACTTCCTTGACATTAAACCTGTTGAGAACAGTAATGCTAGAGATGGTGGACATAGACATAACCGCCAAATCATCCATTACCATGTATGTCACAACCCCCTTCACAAAACCTCCCCCACCGGTCGAGACCGCATTGGAAGTTTCCGGAGCAATGTAGGGTATCTCAGTGGACATGGGGTGCTTACAGTGAGGACAAATGGCGGTTGGATTATCAGTTACGCATCGATGAATGCTTCCGCACACGAAGAACTTTCCTGCTGTAGATTCAACACTGGGCAAGAGACGAGCAACTCGAAGGGCACAGGTTGCTGCTTTGGGGTTCAGGAGACAATCCATGTTTTGGTTTGGTTGAACATATGTTTCGTTCAGGTTCTGTACACCATCGTAGAGGTTTCCTAGGGACCCCAACATGCCATGCTTTCCGAGCAGTCTTACAACAGTTCCTACTGGTAAAGACAGTAGGCTAAAAAGGAAATCAATGAAGTCTTTGCTGGCTTCAGCGAAAAGGACTTTGTGGGCTTTCGTGTCTATTAAAAGCTTCAAGCTCACCTTTGTAGTTGCCATGGCTGTGCTGTGAGTGTGTCTTGTTAGCCCTTGTGGATAGATGGATGATTTATATAGATGCTGCTGGAGGAGGGATAGGGATAGGAAAATGCGTGAAACGAAAGGCGAAGAATTCGAGGAGTCGATTATTACCGAAATTTTTAAAAAATATATGAGAGTGTACTCTCCACCCGCCCACTAACCGAACAGATACTAACACCTAACCCGGCGTTGTGGCCTAAACGTATATCTTGTACTGAAGGAAAAAAAAAAAAATCATCTAGGACTAGATTAGGATAATGTGTTTTGAGGGATTGGGTATGTATCTTTTATCTTAGACTAGCAGATGGTACGTGCGATGCACGTGAGAGTGAGGGGAAGGAGTTAACCACAGTTAATAGGAGTTAAAAGGGAAAGTTTTAACCTGTGGGTGCGATTGAACTCGAGAGTTAAAAGGGACACGTGTTAACCCGCGGGTGCGATTGAACTCTCCTCGAGTTCAATCACGATTGGCTGTGATTCTAAATAGATAGATGAACAAGGGTTAGTTTGGGAATTAAAGTAAAACATAAAATCAAAGGCAATGGATAGTTTGAGAATTAAAGTAAAACATTAAACCAACATTTTGTTTTTATGTAAGAGTATATTGGGAATTTTGGAAAAGTCATCTATGCATGCCTCTCGCATTATAATAGTAAGAAAAAGATTAAAAGAGACACGTGTTAACCCGCGGGTGTAATTGAACTCTCCTTGAGTTCAATCACGATTGACTGTGATTCTAAATAGATTGATGAGCAAGGGTTAATTTAGGAATTAAAGTAAAACATTAAATCAATGGCAATGGGTAGTTTGGAAATTAAAGTAAAACATTAAACCAATATTTTGTTTTTATATAAGGGTATTTTAAGAATTTTGGAAAAGTCATCTACACAAGCCTCTCGCATTATAATTCGCATTATAATAGTAAAGATATAGCATTATATGATAATCTTTGATGAATTTCAATTGTGATTGTATGTGCTATTGTGCTGCTACGATCGCATTCCCAGGCGCCACCTGACATGTAATAAAAATGATAGGCCCACTAGGAGCTTTGGCACCTTTGAATTCTCTATCGGACGGTGGTGCTATCGAGTGCATACAATTACAATTTTTTTTAAAATTTTATTTATTTATCATTTACCTACTATAGATGGTAGAATCAGCCTGTCAAAAGTTAACTTGGCAGTGCTGCTCATATTCGGGGGATTAGATCCCAGACCTTCCTTCCCCTTGGAAGGTCACACCCCTACCACTCATGCAAGAGGCGGGGTGTATCACAATCCATCTTTGATAGTGTCTTTTTCATATATATAAATATTACCTATCATAATGCAAGAAGCATGGGTAGATGATTTTCCGAAATTCCCCAATTATTCTTATATATAAACAAAACATTTTTACTATTACAATGCAAGAGGCATGTTGATTTTTCCAAAATTTTCCAAATTATCCTTATATAAAAACAAAATATTGATTTAATGTTTTACTTTAATTACCAAACTACCCTTACTTTTGATTTAATGTTTTACTTTAATTCTTAAACTACCCATTGCCATCTATCTATTTAGAATCACAGCCAATCATGATTGACCTCGGGGAGAGTTCAATCACACCCGTGGGTTAACACGTGCCCCTTTTAATTCTTATTAACTGTGGTTAACTTCTTCTCCTCATTCTCACTTGCATTACACGTGTCACTAGCGAATTCAATCAGGTGTCGTTAACTCATTTCCCTCGTTGTCACGTCACGTGCCACCCGCTAGTTTTATATAATGGTAATCTTTGATTGTCTCTTAAATCTAAGGATTAGATTTAGATAATATTTGATGTCTAGTCTTTTTCCCAAAAAATATCCTCCCATATCCTTAGCTAAGAGTCGTTGAAGCTTTAATTAGCCGGCAGAGGCTAAGTGAGGACACTTGTTAATAGATAGTACTTTCGAGGAAAAAAGTGAGAAGAAATAAGGCTACCTATCTCCAAGAAAAATTTGGTGAATCTATTGATGGTGATTGATGCAAGCTTCTTTATTGCAAAACGTACAATAGAAAATAGTGATGTTTTGAGCTAAAGGAGAAGAATGAGTGATATTTTAATGACAACAGAAAAGGGAGATTTTTAACTTAGGGTGTGTTCGGTTGAAGGAAATGTGAAGAAAAGTGGGTGAAAGTAGAAGAAACTCTCATTTTCAACAAGTTCGGTTTGAGGGATTTTGAGGTAAAGTAAAACTTGAACTTTTTGAATAGTATACAACTTTCTCTCACTTTCACTCAAATCTTATTCCACCAAAAAGCTGAAATTATGAAAGAAAGTAAAGTAAAAACTTCCAATTTTAAATCTACCCTTTTGTTGAACCTTATTCCTAAAGAGAGCAAAGGGTAATTTTGAAAAAAATTATACTTTCCCCTAAACTTTTCTCTCAAACCAAACACATAAGAGAATTTATACAATTCTTTCACTTTACTTTACTTCACTTCACTTTACTTTCTCCCACCCATTTACCCCTCAACCGAGCACACCCTTAGGGACTTAATGGAGAACAATGAGCGAAACTTGTCAGCAATGACATAACCAACAGACTGCAAAAACACACCAAGCTTTGTCCCAATGGTAAGTGTATCCCTTCCGTAAGGAAGTGGTTCCGGTTCCATTCCCGTGAAGGTGAGAGTCGGTTTACTCTCCACCCGTCCCACTAACTTGAGCAGATACTAACACTCTAAATGGGGTTGCAGCCTAACCGTATAAACTGTACAAAAAAAAAAAAAAAACTGCAAAAAAGTATATAGCCAACACGCAAGCTTTACGCTTGTAACATGTCTCTAAATTTTTTTTCCTTCAGATATCATTGTATCTAGAGAAGTAAGTAATTTAAAATTAATAATTTTTTTTAAAAAAAAAAAAAAAAACTATGATTAGATTGCTTAACCCTAGGAGTGAGTGAATCCTAACCACAATTGATGAGTGGCAAAATCAGGGCGTGGACCAATGAGATTACTAGGTCAACTTCTAAACTGATCCTAGGTCCGTTTTCCATTTCCCGGTATCATTTACCTACGTTAACATGTGTATGTACTTTTTTTTCTTTGATAAACGTGCATATCCCTCGAACTAGTCCAACCTGATGTTGAGGGGAACCCGAGAATCAACCTCAAGACCTCCAAGTTTAGAGTTCATCCTTCAACCATTGGGCTACACCGCTGAGTGTTACATGTGTCTCTACTTTAAATCATAGCTTTGTCTTTTTTATATTATTAAACTTTACTTGCTTGTGAGGTAGTGGGTTAGAGAGTCATGGTAGTAGGTAGGGCTGTAAACAGAACGAATTTGAAGCAGATACCATAGTATCTGTATCTGATTCATTTACTAATATCTACTTTTCAAATTCACTTCGTTATCTGACAGATAAAAAAAATGGTACTCGTGTATGCAATATTCGATCGAATTCAGATATTATTCGAATCCATCCGATTATACCAACTGAATTCAGATATCATCCAAATTCGTTCAATTACAATAACCGAATTCAAATTATATTCGATTACACTATTCGAAATATCCAAATATGTTCATTCTATTACCAAATTTGCATTTCAATATCCTAAAAAATCAAATTCAATTATTTTAAAAATATAATAATGTTAATTATATGTTAATACGGAGCGGATACATCACTATCAATATCCACTCCGATTAGTAAACGAGTAACATTTTACTAATCAAATTCGATCCGACGGATATTTATTCGAATAATTATCTGACTATTTGGATACGAATTCAAATTGGATCCGGATAATATCTAACTCCGTTTACAGCCTTACTAGCAGGCGATAACGTCACACCACAATTCATGAGAATGAATCCATACCACTAATTAACATGGAAACACACACAATCACTAACACAAGGAGAGACTTGTAAGTTTGTTACGTTAAAAAGTTGTTTTTCTTAACATGTTGATTGTTGAGAATTTAAAAGTTTTTAGGATAACACGCCACAATTAAGAGGGATTAAAAGTCCAATGGCACTAGACATTAAGTGGGGCTCCAATTTTAATGCAAGTGCATTTTAGCATTGTTGGATCTAGACATCAAGTAGGGCTACTATTTTTAATACAAATGCAAGTGCACTTTAGTAATTTTAATCTGGTGGCTGAGCTCTCGATTATAGGTACTATCTAGAGTTTTAAACCACTTTACTTTGGTTTTTTTAATGTTTCATAATGGCAACAGGGCGCCCTCTAACCCTACCCCCGCCCCTAATGGGAAGACTTAGGGGTGTCAATGGGTTGAGCCCGGCCCGTTCTAGGCCCACTCAGCCTGATCATTAATTGGGTTGGGCTTGGGAATTGGGCATAGAGTCTAAAGTTTGTGGCCCATTTCGATACTCTTCTAACCAGGCTTAGCCCGACTAACCCAGTCGATTAGGCCCGTTTAGTTTAGTTTATAGGCAAAAAAATAGCACATAATTTTTTAGATGGGCTGGCCCGACCCAATTCGACTCGATTAATAATGTCGCGACCCAAAATTCTCCTTAGGAATTTAGGAGACTTTGACTCGTGACTTGACTTGACTTGTCACATTAAATCATCCTACACAATATACAAGACATGCTACAATGGAAGCTAACAATTTTTTTCTTTTTATATAACATGATTCTATTCCAAGATTTTTATACAATAACCAAATCCAAAAGTAAAAGTGGACATGTCGACTCAACAAAATGTACACACATAACAGTCCCTCACGTCTCTCAATAATAAGCCTCGTAAGGTCACCTGTCCAAATCATTTCACTCATAGGGAAAGCCAACTACTGGTTCCTCAACATACTCTTTTTCGACCCATGTCTCCGACGTGCAAATGTCAAAAGAAATACCTGCCGACATCAAAATATACGATTGAGTATAGAATACTCAGCATGTACAAGCTACCAGCTAACAGTGATATAATATACATCATATCATACTTGCAATTTAAAACAATACAACTTGTATGCACGTATAAATCCAAGTACGAACACAATTTTAAAATCACATATGCATGCTTGCTAATCATACTTTAAATCTTACTTTTCGTGTTTTCAAAACATGTTTTTTGTGCTTAAAACATAGTTCTTGTCGTATGAGAATCATGTTTGTCTTGTTAGAATCATACTTGTCTTGTCTTGTCTTGTCTTGCGTGAATCATGTTTGTCTTGCTTGTATATGCGTGAAACCAGATGTTAGTGCCCTTGAAACAACTTGAACTCGGGTATGTAAATACCCCTCATAGAAATTTCTTGAAACGACTTGAAGTCGGGTATGTAAATGTCCTTCATTGAACATGCTTGAAATTAGCACACTATCATCCTTGACCAACCCAAAGTTTGGCATTATCATTCTTGCTTGTCTTTTCTTGAAGCCAAATATGACATATCTTTGAATATGCCCTATCCTTGACCAACCCTTACATTTGGCTTTATCATGGTTTTCATTAATCATACTTTGTCTCAATTGTCTTTGTTGTGAACTTGAAAAATCATATAGTTTGACTCATTTAAAAATCTTGGAACTTAAAACTTGAAGAAAACTCCGGTCATCATTGCCTACATATGTATCATGCTTGTGAACATTATGATATACTTAATAAGCACTTAAACATTCAAATATGTTTTTGATAATTTCATTTCAACATTAGTATAAACATATATAGGCTACATAATCCCTTTACATCAATTAACATACTCTTCATTTCATTTTGTTCATATTTAAAGCTTAATAGTGTAAAATAGTGGAGAGTATACACTCATGCAAAATAATACACATTTACATCATCCACATTAAACCTTTAATCACAACTACATTAACTATTAGGGTGCATCTATTATTTCTAATTAATATCATGCATAAAATCATATTTTATCAATATTTGTATTATAACAAAGTTAAGTAGTAGAACGTACCTACCTTGAAAGGATTGAATCCCTTCAATATAGAGCTTGAGGAAGGAAAAGATTGACCCTCCACGATCAACGCTTTAGAATACATTGAAAGAGTTATCTAAGCTTGAGGAATGGAAATCTAAGCTCCAATTTTGATCACCCAAGAACTGTCGCGACCCAAAACCCACCCTAAGAGTTAGAGTGAATCTGAGACAACTTATCGTAACTGACATGACGTGTTTGACAAACCATCTTGCAAAACATACGAAGCATATACAATAAATGACACAATAGCGGAAGCATAAACCAATCATGACACAGCGGAAGTCTAACAAAACATCTATGTATATACATGATCCAAGTCTGTACAAAAGAGAATTCAAAATAAAGAAGGTGCGGACATGCCCACCAAAATACATAGGTATATAAATCTCTCACGCTATCCCACTATCATTCAGAATCCACCACCTAATAATAATCCTCTATATGAGGCTCCTCAGCAGGGGCCTCCTCAACGTACTCCTCCTCCCATGGACCAGGAGCACATATGTCAAAAGGAGCGGGTGCACTACTAACACCTGCCGACATAAAAAATACGGCTAAGCATGGAATACTCAGCGGGTACCAAATACTAACCAACAGTCATAGCATATAATAATGGAATATAAAGTAAGAAGCAGTTCATATAATTAATAGGAAAAGTAAACAGTTGATAATTCATGCTTGCATCATCTTAAAGTCGGAAAAACTCTTGAAAACATTATATGCTTGACTTGACTTGAAATACTTCTTTCATGTTTGAAAACTTGTCTTGTCATGTTTAGTCTTGTTCGTTTTGTCGTGTCATGTCACGTCTTGCTTGTTGTGTCATATCATGTATTACTTGTCTTGTCGTGGCATGCATGTCATGTCATGTCATGTTTGCTAGGAATTTAAATATGCTCATGCTACTTGTGAGGGAGGGTGGTTTAGAATCTCCTCTTCCTAGGTGATATACAACTTGTAAGGGAGGGAAAACCCCTCTTTAACGAAAATGCATTGAAAGTAAACATGCATGCTTGGGGTCTTGCTTGACGTGTTCTTGTTCTTGTCAAAAAGTGAGGCAAAACATATCTTAAGATATGCCCTACCTCTATTTACCAACCCTTACTTTTGGCCTTGTCATGGTGTTCGTGAATCGAGACTAAAAACATTTGCCTTGTAAAACATCGGTAATCCATATCGTGCATGTCATGCTTGTGGTTTTGTGTACATACTATTATTGGAAATAAGACAAGACATGTGGAGTTCAATAATACATGGAACAATATTCATTTCATTCCATAATTATTCATACCATTAAAGAAAACAATTAATCACACTATCATAACCCTAGAAATTCCATATGCTTTAAGTCGTACTTTTCGTGATTTATGATTCATTCTCTTTACCTTGACATTTCATCAAACATATGGTGTGTACATTATGGTTAAAGCCTATATCTTGATTTTCTAGGTGGATTAATGCTCACCACATACATGTGTATTCATTATTGGTACAATGTCCTTCCCATTTCATTCATCACAAGACATACACGCGGCATCCATCGCCCAACATCCATTCTCTATACATTCATCCCCTCACATTCGTATGCTTAGAAATTTAGGGAAAAACCAAGAAAAGAAAAGAAGAATATGAACTAAGAGAGTAGCATAGGGTACCGACCTTGAATAGGAAAGAAAACCCTTGAGAAATATCGTGGAAGAAGCTGCCCTAGCTTGGAGAACGTGCTCCTCACGTGCTTTGCCTTGGATTTGAAGAATCCAAGCCTTTGGGGTGATCTTAGGTCTTCAAAACCCTTGATTATCTTCAAGATGATGCCTTAGGGTTCAAATTCTACTCTCTCACTCCCTCTCAAAATACTCTAAGTATGGTGAATGAGACCCCCAAGGCTCGAGCAAGCCCTTATAGGCAAGGGTGTAACACCCAAAAGACAAAAGAGTCCTTAATGAAATTCTGCAAAAACGCGAAAGACCAAGCGATAGGTGGTCAAGACCGAGCGATCGGTCACATACCGAGCGACCGGTGTTTTTGACCGAGTGATCGGTTGAAAACACCCGCTCTGAAAAAATTCTTCATACAAAAAAGTTAACCAGTCGACCGATACCAATCGATCGGTTGTGGACCGATCGATTGCTACAATGGACCGAGTGATCGGTTGTGGACCGATTGATCGCTACAATGGACCGAGCGATCGGAGCTCTGCAATTTTTGATACTGAATCCATTTTTCATCAAATCCACTACTTGGACTTATTCCACTTCTATTCTAACCACTTCTAGACATGACTAGGACCCTTCTAAGGTTATGGTACCTTATTAATTATTTTATAATACAAATGCAAAATCCTCAAAGGTTCTAATTTCTCATTTCATGAAAATTAGAGAATACAACGCATCATGTCTTGACATGCATTTCAAAACATATACAAAAGTTCCGGGGCTCTACAAGAACCCTCATAAATCCTAGCTTTTCTTCTTCTTTCTCCCCAAATTTCTCCCTTAGGTTTATGAACCCTAAAACCTACGAAATGAGTTATTATTTATAGGTCAAGGGTGTTTAAAACCCCTAATCCCTACTTAAAATTCACGAAAAAGGGGGAAACCCCCAATTTACTAAGGGCAGTCAACCGGCTTGGAGGGGCGATCGATCAGCCAAGAGAAAAAACCTACTGTTGAGCTTTTTTGGGGATAGTCGGTCGACCGGCCAGAGGAGGCAGTCGACCGGCCTCTGAATACTTGCACGATGTAGCCCATTTTGGGTCACGATGGAGATAGTCAACCGGCCTTCAATAGAAACTGGTCCTTTTTCTTATTTTTCTCAATTTTTTCACTCTCTTATTCTTTAGCCGTAACACTCACACAACACATCTAGTTTGATTTCAAACTCTTTCATTCATTCATCACGCATCCGAAATACATAAAAGGTTACTTTTGGCTAAAATCACTATTCACAGACATTATTCACCAACTAGGTAAGTGAGTTCCGAGGTTCTACAAATAAGTGGGTTGGCCCATCCTGGGCCGCTTCAGCTTGATTAATAAGTTGTCTGGCCTAGCCCGACTCTTTTATTAATTGGAAGTCGGACCTGGGCCATCCCAAAGGAAGACACCTATCCCATTCTTGTCCCAAAAACCTGGGTCGGGTCGGAGTGGGTGACCATATCCCAGTTTATCAAAACTTTTCTTAACCCTGTCCCTGTCCTTGTCCCTATCTCTGTCCCCATCCCGTTAAGCAATAATTAGGGTGGGTCGGGACGTCTGGGTTTACGATTTGTCCTTCGACCACTGGGCAACACCCCTAGGTTTATTTTACTGCATTAAAACTTGAACTAATCTGTTCCACTTACTTTTGGTGTTTTTTTTTTTGGTATAGTTGGTGTTATGCTTCATTGGTCATTTTAGTCTATTAAATTTGAACTATTCAATAAGTTACTTTTGGTGTTCAGTTTGATTGGCTTTTTTACTGGATTACTTGAACTATTCCATCAAGTTACTTTTAGTGGTCAGTTTGATTGGCCACATTCTTTCTTTGTAAATCTAAGAATCGCATTAAGCTTGTATCATCCTATTTCGTTTTTGGGAATATATTTTAGCCATTTTACATGGGTTTTATTTTTTACCCGAATAAACGTATTAAATGATATATTTTTCCGGGGTTTAATTTTTTAATTTTAATAAACATATTAAATTAAGAGCAATAATTCGCTCCACGAGTAAAAAGTGAACTATTATTCATCGCTCTCACACAAAGCTCCCTTCAATTGCCATGAACTTGGGTTAATTATTTTTTTCTTCTAAAAACCAAAAATAGATGGGTGAAACCTAAAGGGTGAGTGAATCTTAATTACAATTAAAGAGAGTTTAAAAGGGACACATGGTAAGAAAAGGGGAGCCGAGATGCCCCTCCTCTCGTCACATACGGAGGGGGTGATTATTTTACTTAAATTAATATCATTTCTGTTTCGTTTTTTCGCTGTGAGAATGGACATAAGTCATAACTCATAACCACTTTAATTTTTTTTTTTTTTTTGTTTTGGTAATCATAACCACTTTCACTTGGCACCTGCAAATTACGAATCTCAAAATTAGTAACTACTTCTATTTGAAACAACTTGTGGCTGTAGTTTAGTGGTAAGAATTCTACGTTGTGGCCGTAGAGACCTGGGCTCGAATCCCAGCAGCCACAGAAAGCTTCTACTTTCAGAATCCAAAGAAGTGATTTTACTTGCAAGTGAAAAAACGGCCCTTTTCTGAAACTCCAATTTTGGTTTCAACTTTTTACTTGTTCCTTCCTAGGTCTTCACAGGTATTTCTCTCATCCATCTCCCTGCAAAAGGAAAAAAATCGAGGTAACACACTAGTTGAATTCTCCGTTTATGTTCATCTTTCTACATTCAATTGAAAATTTTTGTCGCTCTTACCTTGGTTTATTTAATTTTCTTAGAAAAATAATTGTTTATCCTGATTGGTTGCTGATACACCTAGAGAGAAATTTCGTTAATCAGTTGATACCTTTGATAATTCTGTAAATCAGGGCGTGTTCTGATCATTTATGTTTTTTTTCCCGCACAAATCCTTGTTTTTGCCGTCCTTTATTAGAACCTAGGTTTTTTTTTTTTCCACTAAGATATTTTCACATTTGATGATACCCATTTCCATTATAGGCGTAGTTCAGTAATTTGCTTGTTCGCTTTAAAGATCTACTTCTGATTTTTCAATTTTTATCCTTAATTTACATTTTTTTTTTTACGTGCCTTTTTCTATCCCCAAATAAAAAAGAGAAATTAAATGAGAATGGTGAAAAATTGATCTCCTTAAAGGAAAATCTACACCTTTTGGCCTCATTCAAGAGAGACCAACACCTCCCAATTATCTCTTACGAAAGAAATTCATCATTCATTGATTCTTAAAAATCTACCCACTACTACATTACTATTTTTTAAGAACTACCAACTAAAAAGCACTGGAACACGCGACTAGAAAAAATTGCATTAACCGTACTGGATCTCACTTAATTATGTAGCACGCAGTCTACTGGGTACGAATCACCCTACAAGAAAACTAACTGTAAAATCAACTGAAAACTAATTACTTCATGTCGTTAAGACTTAGTCGGAGAGAGTGAGAGATTTCTCTCTAAAAACTGTTCATCCTTTGTAGCTTCAATGCAAGGAAAAAAGAGACAGGATCATCAACATCTCCTTCGCTAGAGATGGTAGCCCCGCTGATCAACCATCATCTGTTACCTCTCTCTCTATCTTGGCGAACTCCCATATTTATTTTCCTCTTATGTTTTAGATTTCTTGATCCAAGTTCAGTCATAAGAAAATGTATGTGATCCTTAAGTAATCTTATGCTTATGTGCAGTTGATTGACATAGTTGTATTTGTAGAAGGCTAGGACATTGTGTTACCAAACCAGTCAATAGTGCTTACAAGTTCATTCTGGAAGTGCCTAGTGCTATCCTTGTAGCTTTTGAAGTTGTATGGGTGAATGAATTCTTTATCTTGGCATTTTTGTCAGGTAGATAGTTCCTCTATACTATCTTGATGGCAAACAAATGCCTGTGTAATTGGATAATGATGTATGCTTTAGTGGGAATTAGAGATTTGGAGTGGTTTAAGGGCCATATATGTATATTTTTTCGTTGGTATGCTCTAATCATTTATCTTACTATGTCAGGGTGTTAGGGGATCAGCAGGGTTAGCACTCATGGTGGGTGTCAACAGCCACACCAAAGACTCGAACACGAGTCTCCACTCCCCAAAGGGAGATACACTACCACTGGGACAACCCATGGTATGGCTAATTTGGTGATGAGTTTGGGAAGAATACTAGTATGGAGTATTATTGATAATGGTGGTGGTGGGTATAAATTGTCTTGGTCTGGTACACTGGATGGACACTGGACTGATAGGGGTACTACTAGGAATGGTGCTCCTAAGGGTTTCATAGCTGGGATAGAAGTAGAGTGTAGGCAAGCTTTGTGTATGGAATTGGATAGAGTTAGTTTGTGGGAAAGCGGTCGTGTGAGAGTTCTCTCGAAGCTAGAACTTCTAGACATTGGTTATCTTAGCAACACATCAGGGAACCTGTCTGCATAAGTATGAGACATTAGGTGGGAATGCAATGAGATGCTTAAGAACCTTGTAAGAGGAAACATGTCCTAGCTAAGGACCATTGGAGACTAGCCGGCATGTATAACCTAATTTTGGATTTATAGTTTGTAGATCTTTTCTGCATAGCCATATACTTGGTAGTGCCAATGAGCTAGCTCAATTTATAGCTATAATGGTGTAAATATGCTTCTTTGTACATCGGAGAGTTTATTTGCATAATATATTTTGTAAATATTAGCGTTACTTGTCAAAAACCCTCTTTATGCATGAGCTGGTGTATGTGCCAATTAATTGTGCCCTTAGTCAATAGGGGACCTCTTGGGTGCCCCGCAGCCTAGGACAGAACTCACACTTACCAGATGATCCTAAGGTTGTGTTCTTTTGTAGGTATTTCAAAAGCACAATACTTTAAAAAGCTCAGGCTTTTCAAGATCCAGGATTTGACAAGCTTGAACATCTATTGTTAGTGTTCTTTTGTACCCAGGACTTTGGGAACAACTGTAATTTAATATCAAAATTTAACATTTAAAAAAAAAGGGTAGTGATAGATGCACACCAATATTTGATGACTGCACACCATTAGTAAAAAAATACTGAATGCACACCATTAAATTAATAAAATTACTTATATACACCATAAACCAAAAAAAACTTATAAATTTTATATCTACACACCATATATACATTCAAGCTGCAAGTAGAGACCAAGCCTCAAATCAAACTTTCTTTGGGTATTGTGATTTGTCATTTCATTCAGAAATTTTATTTTTTTCAGAATTATAGCAAAATCATGGCAGGAATGACAGAAAAGGGAGTAGGCAAGGGTGGGCACATACTTCAGAAGCGAAATAGTCATCAGAGGAGTTAAGCTGCCGGTGATCAAAATCATTGTCGTCCCCACCCTCTTCTCGATCGATAGGGTTTCTTTAACCGTGGCTCCCCTTTGGCTGTAAGCACCCAAGCGTAGCATGGGTGGTGTAATAACCGTGCGCTCCCCTTTAACTGTGGCTCAGCTTCCTCTTCTTCCAAGATAGGATGCTACGCTTCAAAATCTGTAACAGGGACTGCTCAGAGAAATCCTCGACCTGCAAGCACCTCTCCACATATTTCTCATCAACGATTGACTTGTCCGTAATGCGATTGTTACAAGTGTATTAAATAGAGAAGCTACCGGAAGAAGCCGTCGGAGAATAGAGAAAGATCAAAAGAACGGAGGAGGGAGAACTCCCGCCACAATCGAGACGAGATGGGGTGCGTCTATTAACTCCCATGAAAACTGAAAATAGGAAGAAAATGTTTAATGGGGTGCGGTTATAATTTATTGGGGTGCGCCTAGCACCACCCAAAAAAAAACAATCCTATGAATAATTCTCAACCCTAAATCAAAAAATCAAACAATTTAGAAACAATAGAGAGGAATTTAGAAGAAAAATGAATAAAAGAAACATCAAATGGATTATAGAAGCGAATTGAATTTCATAAAATAAAATTAAATGTCAAACCCTAGAAATTTCAGGGAACTTGGATTATCAAACGAAATTACAAACCCTATATATTAAAAAAAAGATAATTAATCAAAAAAATAAGAAAAATGAGAGAATGAATCAAAAAAAATTGCAGCAAAAGGAAGAAAAACGGAAGAAAAAATGGAAGAAAAATGGAAGAGAGAAAGGGGAACTTGCGCACCTTGGGAAGACGACAAAGACGGCGACCGGAGACGGCAACGGGTGACAGGCGATGGCGACGGCAGAAGTGGAAATGGAAAAGTGAGGGCTTGAACAATGACGGGCTGTTTTTATCGGGGACGAGTCAATATTAAGTATTAACACTCACGAACACACAGGCGTGTGCTTTGGAATGCCCAGGCATTTTGCTTGGGTGTTTAAACACCCATTTACGTGAGCTTTTAAAATCCTATGATTTTTAAAGTCCTAGGCTTTTAAAGAAAAGAACAAGGTATGCATTTTAAAAATCCTGGACTTTAAAAATCTCACCTCAAATACTCAGGAAAAGAACACACCCTAATAGTTTAATGGCGTGCATTTGGGAAGTTAATAGTAGTATGTGAAATAGGCAATAAAATCTCATTGATCATATTACTAGGATTTTCAGATGGTGATATTCTTTGGCTTCATTCATCTAATGCATGTCTTATTATATGGATTACTGATTTACATCAACTAGGGCTTTTAGAGAGGCGAGACCTCACCGTCCATGGTAGGACTCCATCGAACATTGTGTCCTCGTTTATATTTTTCCCCTATTCTAGTATTTTGTTGGTGTCAGCTTGGTTTCTTGATCTTGAAGTCTGGTTTCTCCTGTAAATCAAGCTGCAGAAGTGATAAAGTGTGGCGAGTCCAGCTCAAAAACCTAGAACTGGATGAAAGGCTGAAACAGAGATTAAAAAAAAAACAGGAGTAAATAGAGACCACATTGATTCCCTTGAAGTACAAGATGTGGGATAACTGATAAAGAAGCTGCCGCTCTATGCAGCAAGCAAAAGAGGAATCAAAGATTGCTATCCAGTGAAGAGGTGGTTTGAAGGACAACAAAGTGGTTGAAGAATTTCAACACTCAAGGTAGTGAATAAGCTCTATCATGTGATTTTGTTTTTGTTTTTTGGCATGAGTGTTTTATGTTTTTATGATGCAGCTGTATTAGAGCAACCACCCCCCTGTCCCCTCTTCCCAAAACAGGGATGTCTGTTAATGCAATCTGATGCTGTGGTGCAGAATCAAAGACCATTTCATATATGATTGCTTTAAGAATTTTACCCGGGGATTATATTTAGGTCCTGAAAGCAATACAATTAGCTTCACATGGAAAACTGACTAGGGAACAAAACCCAGCTTACCTACATATGAAGATAATTTTACTCTGCTGAAATGATCCAACTGATGGCAGGGTCAGAGGTGATTGTAGGGCCAGTGATGGATGAAACAGGTCCTTAAGGGCTTCCACCTTTGTGTCCAGACTAGACGAGGCGTTTGGAAACACTAAGACTTATTTACAAATAAGATTTTTTTGATAAAAATAAATAAGTAATAAGTAAAAGTTTGGTTCCCCCCCCAAAAAAAAAAAAAAAAAAAAAACTTATAGTAATTCCAGGGCTATTTTTTTCTTCTAAGTACTTATTTACAAAAAAAAAAACCACTTATTAGCTGATAGTTGTAGTGTTGCCAAGCGCTCTGAAGGGAAATTTGTTAGCGAGCAGTGATGTGTGGGTGAGGGAAGAGTGGGAGAATTTTGTTCTTGGTCCAGATAAACTTCCTTTGCTGAAGACATGAATCTTCGCGGAGAAGGTTGGTTCAGTGACATGAAAGAATTGGCATTCTAAGTAGTCTCAGGATAATAATAAGTTGAAGAAATTCACCAATTAGGGAATCCTTGCAGAGAAGCTCGAGCTCTGCCCGAGATTGAGCGTGCCTTTATTCATCTTGATTACGATTTCACACATACGCCTGAGCATGCACCAAACACACTCTTATGGCAGCAAGTGTCAATGTCACCTGTGATTGTATATCTCTTTTCCCACCCGACTATGAGTGCTCATACTTTGAAAAAAAATCTGAAGTCTGACCACAGTAGTTTATATATAGTATGGTAAGTGAATAAATAGCTTTGAGACTGCGAAGATAAGTTCATTGTAGAACGCCCTTTTATGGTAAGGTTCAGGCTAAACCAGGTCGCAACTTTGGATCACTTGGAGTTGAAATAGAGCTAATGACATGGCAGCCTATGATGGACAATGTCATTGGGCGTGATAGAAATGGTACAGATATTGTTGGAAGCAGAGAGAATGTCAGGGGGTGTGATTTCAACATACCAGTTGGTGTGTTTTTTCTTGATGGGCCTAACACAGATCAGGTCCACGTAATTAGGTGCTGGATCTCAATGGGTATTCCTGGGATTCTCACTTCTCTCTCTCTTTCTTTTGTCTCCTGCTAATGGCAGGTACCCTTTCTTGAAAAACACAAGATCTTCTCTCTGATAGTTTTGGTGGCGAGGAGACGTACTGACATTCACTCCAAAAGCATTAGGCTTGGGTACTAATGCATTGGTTGGCTTGCACAAGATGTATATGGCTGGAAGTGTTTTCACAAGTCTCCCGCTCACTAGCAACTAAAGTCTTCTTGAATGAAAGCAGGACTACTGTAAGATGACCACGAGTCCAGAGACTCGAGCCCATCTCACTACTTATGTTACAGATGGGTCCTTTCCAATTCAATTGCATCCTCTCTTGACGTAATTAAAGAACAAAAAGGGTATGGGGTATAAGCCATAACAGTGCCGATTTAACGTGCTTTGGCAAAAAATGCGCTTATGTGCATGGAAGAGGAAAGGAGATCTATTATTTATTATTTATGATGAGCTCATGGAGCACCATTGAAAAAACTCCAAATCCCTTTCAGAAACAATCTTTCCTTCTCCCTCAACCAACAAAAAATAAAAGGCCTGCCAATCGCATATACACCAGTGACCATTGGGTATACAGACACCATCTGACTCAGATGGGGAGAGGCAATAGCTATAGCCTCTAGAGATGTCACTCCATCGAATTGGATGGATTGTCCTTGAGGTTCAGTTACTGACCCCCACTATGTTCGTAGAAGGGAGGGACTAAAAGCCAAAATCAGTTACTGACAGAGCAACACACAGCAGTATCCACATCGAAGATGGTATGTTTTCCCTCCTGACTGAGGCCTATATAGCGCCGTTGAAGCCCCTTTGAAACTGCATTAAACTAAATGAGTAAGGAAAACAATGCGGATCGGTGAGAGCCGTCGCAGCGCTCGTACATTTGCGCATGATTTTGGAGGGTTCTAGGCTGGTCGAGCGTTGACGGCTGCTGACTTTTTCTTGTGGC